>BPLR01012813.1:0-31311 GCA_021605095.1 Caerostris extrusa | reverse complement strand
AACATGATGCTAAATCAGGTGAATACGGGGATTGTAGAACGATATGGGTTCCATTTTTGGTGAAAATGTCAGGGAGAATCAATGCAGTGAATCCGGCGCGAATTCAGTGTTTTCGATACCAATAAAGATTTGACGTGCTTGAGGCTCAAAACATCTTTTTAAAAATTGAATTTTGAGATTCCAACATCAGCAAAGGTTTCTAATTGTAAATCGACGGTTTGCAAGCACCAAATCATTAATGTTTTGACGTGACCTTCGTCTTTTTAGTTTGGTGGTCGCCCAGAGTTCTCTTCATCTTCAACGCGTTCTCTGCCTTCTTTGAACTGTTTATACCTCTTCTAAACATTTTCCGATACAGGAACAATAAATTCTTTCTGCAATATTCTATACGAACTGCTAAAGAAAATTTAACGTGCAAGTTCTTGCTCAATAATTTCAGACATTTCAAACATCGCCGGAAATCAGTTTTAGCATCCTCACAAAACCAAGCATAACGCAAACACTAATGCACATTTGATGTGAAATTTCACACGGATGTCAAGGACAGTGCCAACAACCTAAAAAAATAAAAAAGAAAATTGAAACACCATATTCAGGGAAATTTAAATTGAAAACTGGTCTTGCTTTTTGGACACAGTAGTAAATATTCTCAAAACATAGTATTCGAGAGATTTAAATCCCATGGTTAAAACTCGGCCTTCTGAAATCACGAGGACATGCAATTTTGAAGAGGCTGCTTATTCGATACTTTGCCCTGAATATGAAATGATATACGTATGAACTGTAATCGTAAACTTCAAAAATGGTAACAATGCTGCGCGATGTTTCACCAGATTTCAATGCACTTACTTCTATTGTTGACATAAATGGTTTTTCAAAAATGTATTTCGTCATGTCATCATTGGGCATCATTCAGTGTTTATTCATAAAAATCAGTCATTCAATCACCATTATCAACATTTTAGTTATTCTATCACCATTATCAACATTTTTTGTTATTCTATCATCGTCATTATCAACATTTTAGTCGTTCTTTCACCAGTGCCACCATTGTTATCATTTAATCACTGTTGGTAAAGAAGCACAATCTATCCATCGAATTAAAGTGAAGCAATCATCAAAGTTCCTTTTCTGGCCAATGCCAAAGCCCTGAATTTAAAATACATTTTATGATCGTATTGCTGTGGCCAACGGGAAGTCCTGTATTATGTGAATGAATGTATGTAAAGTTGTATTAATTTTGTATGTTTCGTAGTTAAATAAATGTCGGTTTCATAGTGAATTATTACTGCTAATTATATATACACTCAAGAGCCAAAACATTATGACCACCTCTACATTTTTGCAATGAACTCGCCTGGATGACGTGGAAAGGCACGTGTTGAGGTGGGAGTGGTATTTAACTGCTGCTGGAGATGTCTGAAGAATCTTTCTTTCCACTTACTTCTGGTGTGTGATGGGAAAGGCTGCGGATCTACGCGACTTTGATAGAGGGCAGATTGTAATGGCTCGAAGGCTCCGAACAAGTATTTCCGAAACTGCACCACTCGTGGGTTGTTCGCGATCTACAGTTGTTAGTACTTATGCAAAGTGGATGAATGACGGTGAACCCAGCAGTAGACGCCATAGTGTTGGACGTCCACACGCTATCAAAGAAAAAGGTCGTCGGAGACTGTCTCGCATGGTGAAGCAAACCCGGAGCCAGACAGTGGCTCAGCTGACAGCCCAATACAATGCATGGGCCAGGTAGAATAGTATCGGAGCACACTGTTCAGCGGACACTGTTGGAGATGGGGTCTACTCTGCTAAACGTCCCACTCGTGTGCCTTTGCTGACCAAGCGTCATCACTCAACTGCGCCTGCGCTGGGCAAGGGAACATCGTGACTGGTCCATGGATCAGTGGGAGAGAGTGGCCTGGTCAGAAGAATCAAGGCTTGTCATTCATCACACCGATAGCTGTGTCACGATACGCCGTCTTCCAGGCGAACAGTTGCTCCCTTCAATGTACAGTAGGTCATACACAGGCCGGTGGTAGCGGTATTATGCTTTGGGGGGATGTTGTCTTGGGCGTCTCTGGGACCCGTGGTTGTGGTAAAGCAGACCATGAATGCTACAGGGTATCTGAACATCATTGCGGACCAGTTGCACCCTTACATGGCCTCTGTTTTTCCAGCTGGAAATGGAATGTTCCAACAGGACAACGCCCCTTGTCACAGGGCTAAAATTGTGTTGCAGTGGTTCCAGGAACAGGATGCTGAATTCCAGTTAATGTCCTGGCCGCCTTACTCACCGGATCTCAATCCGGTAGAACACATTTGGGATGTCCTGGGAACGGCAGCACAGAGTTCAAAGATCACCAATTCGCAATATCTCGGATTTGCGTGACCGTTGCTTAAACATCTGGTACAATCTGTCTCCGGCCATCTACCAAGGACTTGTGGCATCCATGCCTTAGCGGGTTGAAGCTGTGTTGCACGCCAAAGATGGGCCAACATGGTTATTGACTGGCAGTCATAATGTTTTTCGGCTCTTGAGTGTATATATATATATTATTACAATAATAATTATATATATAGCACATATGAACTATTAAAAAATAATTATTAAACTATGCACATGCTTTTTTATTCAATAAATAAAGTTTTAAAGTGTATGACGGCATTTTAACATTTAAATGTGTCAACACTTAAGTCTCAAGTAATAAACTGAATGTTTTGCCCTTTTTTACAAGGATAACGACGAACAAAAAAATCAAATTTAAGTGGTCGTTTTGCCAAATATAGACCCTCATTACAAGGAAAATATTTTTGGTACGCAAGGTGATGATCAAGCTAGAAAAGAATTTTGACCAGATTCTGTTGAAGCTTAGTATAATTGGGAGTCTCGATTATCACTGCAATTTTGACTTTTGCAGTTCATCAGTCACGTGATCCAGTGGCAGCTTGCACAGCAAGCCTACAAAAGACATAAGGTTCGAATCAACTGACGTCATTGTTGTAGTTACTGCTATCTGAATCGAGACATCTCGGTGATGATTATGGTAATGTGTGTAATCCATATTTTATTGGGTAGTCAGGCTGACTGATGGTCGTTTTATTGGGTACTTTTTTCATAAGGACGTAAAAATGCACCCATTAATGGACAAATTAAAATGGGGACCCCCAGGTAACCATTGTCAATGATCCTCCCGGAAGGACTATATGCATCAATGTAAACACGTAAAAAAGGACGACGGATAAGTATCAAGGTAAAGACTTAAAAAGGACTATATGTATCAACGTAAAGACGTAAAAAAGGACTATATGCAACAACGTAAAGACGTAAAAAAGGACTCAGTGTCTTTATGGAATTAAAAAAAACGAACAAGAATGTGAAGTTTTTAAAAAGCCGTAAATATATCTTTTCTGTTGCTCAGCACATATTTAATTATTATTTAAAAAGCCAGAAAATAAATACAAACGTCAAACCTTAAATCATCATTTAACCTGAAACACAAAGAAGTTTTTCTGTCAAATGGCTAAGTGAATGACATACAAAATAAAAATAGCATGTCTTTCAGCAACATCGAAATTTGTATTCCCAGGTCCAAAAATTTTCCTGGCCCAGCAGAGCATCCATTTGGTTTTTGAAGGCTTATAAAACAGATCTTGCTCACAAGTGAAAGTCGACACAAATTGAGGCAGCTTGGCCTTGAATGAAAATATCCCTGGCATTTATTCCCTCTCCAATCGAATTGCTATTCTGAAATTATGACTTAATAAAGTGCGGAGATATCAAAAAGCGCTGCCTCCATCGGAGCTCTTTCCCTCCCTTCCATCTTCTGGGCAGCTGGAAGAATGAGTATTTTGCCCCATCATTTGGCTGATAAGAGCTGGGTCTCATATCAGTAAGGTATGTGCTAAAGGAAATGGTGGAGTTGTGTTGGGGCTTATCTTTAGAACCTTTTATTATTTGAGCTTTCGTTGGTGATACATTTTCCTTTAAATAAGCTGTTATCTACGTTACTTTTGGGAGCATTTTCATTTTTGCATAAAATCGATAAGACAGAAAATTCTTGATCTGATGCACATTTTTACTAAGGTGACTTTTTTCTAGGTATTAAATTGTTGTTTAGGTAATTGTTGGCACAAAAATTTGTTTTATATAAATTTACAGTTGTTTTTAAGTTATTATTTATTAATTGATGAACATCTATTATTTTTTAATTAATTAAATTTAGTTTTGTTATTTTTAAATATAAGGATTGTGCATATATGTTTGTAGAATTTTATAGAAGAAAAAAATTAAAAGAAAAGTAAGTACTTTTTTCACAGACTACGTATCTATTTTTAACCGTTATATACAACAAAAAATCTCTAAAAAAATTAAAAATATTATGAGTCTATGTTTTAATAAAATAAAAATTTTTATAATTTATGTGAAAGGTATGTTTTAGGAACTGTATTATTGATCTGAAACTATCATCTAGAAAAATTATTATTTATTTATGCTTATAAATAAATTAATAATTTACATGTCTTTCTTCTTTATATAACATCTCAAGGATTGTGTATTTGTAGTGTAGTTTTGCTGCTTAAACAGAAAAATTCTGAATATATTATCTATTTTTAACTCTTAAATACCAAAAAATGTTTAAAGAAAGAATTAAAAACCATAGTTTACATACTTTTTAAACCATCATTTTAATCTTCAAATGTATGCAAATTGGAAATGAGCCTCCCTTTTCTGTCCAATGACGTAAAGTGAATGACAATAAAATGGCATGTCTTTCAGCAATATCGAGAAAGGTATATTCCCAGGTCAAAAAATGTCATCAACTCCAGCATATCCATTTATTTCAGTGTGGTTTTATAAAATGAGCTGCTCTGAAAAAGTCGACACAAATTGAGGCAGTCATTTTGAATGAAAAATATCCCTGGCATTTTGTCTTCAGATCGAATGTTATTCCCGAAATAGCGACTTAATAAAGTGCGGGAGATATCAAAAGGCCTCTATCCCTTCCATCTTCTGCAAGCTGGAAGAATGAGTATTTTTTGCCCCATCATTTGCATGAAAAAGAGCTTTGTTATATTATCAGTAAGGAATGTATGAAAGAAGAAATGGTGGAGTTGTATTGGAGCTTATCTTTAGAGCCTTTTATTATTTGAGCTTCGGTAGTGATGCATTGCCTTTAAGTAAGCCTGTTAACTGCGTTACTTTGAGAAACATTTCGCATTTTGGCATTAAAATCGATAGTGAAAGACACGAAATTGTTGATCGATATATACACATATTTTCTAAGGTGACTTACATTTTTAAAATATATCATTTTTGATTAAATATTGCTTACGAATATTGTTTTAAAATTTTATAGTTATTAAATGATTAACAGCTTGGATTAATTAATTAGCGATCTTGTCTTCTTATTTTTCTTTCATATAAGAATTGTGCTATGTGGATTTGTAGATTTTTATAGATGAAAAAAATTAACACAGAAAAAATATTTTTTTCTAAATACATTCTGTATTTTTTAATCACTAAATATCAAAAGAATCGCAAGAAAAAAAATTTAAAATATTATAAGCCATTATTTTAATCAAATATAAATAATTTTTATAATTTAAGTGTAAAACGTATGTTGGATGAACTGAGGTATCGATAATCTAGAAATTATAAGCTTAGCTAAAATGTATCAGTCATTTTAAAGATCTTACAAATAAATTAATAGAATTATGTCTTCTTCCTTTATATCAAAATATAATAATGACATATGCGTTTTGTAGATTTTTATGAAGAAAGAAATATTAAATTAGAAGAATTATATTTTTCCTGAAAACAGTATCTATTTTTTTTAACCGTTAATACCTTAGAAATCTCATAAAAGAAAAATTAAAAAATGACCTTTGAGTTGATGTTTTAATCAAATACAGTTTTTGGAATTTTATGTGTAAAAATGAAAAGTTAATTAATTGAGGTACTGACAATCCTAAGTATATTTTAGCACACTTTCTCAATTTATGCTTTATAGAAAAAACTAATAAATTAGAATACTAAATAATAGTTGTTTTTTCTATTTCAACACTTTATTAATACATTTAAGTTAATTTTCATAATTTTTAAAATTTTAGACTAATTTAATATTAAAGAAAATCTATTAAGTTTAAAAGTACATTAAATTATAGTATTTCTTATCGAATAGTTATGTTGTTGGAATTATTGTTGATTTTGTTTATTCAGCACATATATTCTGCGTGAATTTGAATGTACAGATGGCATATTAATGTAGGTCACATAATCTGGAAAAATACTTTTACCACATATAAATTATTTGTTTTTACAATAATAAATAATAATAATTTTTCACAATAAAATTTAACAATAGATTTTTGCATTATCATTCTCATTACATGATCAATGATTGTTTAGCTTTATAAATATTTGTTTTTGCATGAAAATTTGAAATACTATCTACGAGTATAAGCAAGTGATATTTTTTAAATTTATTACTTCGCTTATTATTTTTTATTTTTATTTTTTTTTTTCAAAAAGATATCCTTTTATAATTATGCATTGTTCGAATAAAATGTAATTTTAATTAAATCAATAAGCCTTTAAAAATTGAAAATAAATAACAAATGTCATTTGTTGCTAAATTTACATTTTGATTTCCTTATTATATGAATTTCATTAGATAAATAGTTAATATGTGGTTAAAAATAGCAAACAAAAATAAAAATAATATGTATTTTGTTAGAAAACTATTAAGTTACATAAAAATATAACCGAGCACGATTTTGGTTTATTATGTTATCAAGTAATTCTTTGATTCTTATTTATTATGTTCTTTTTTATTTACATTTTGCTAATTACAATGATTAATACGTTGCATTATTTAATTTGTTTGACTAAATGTTGTTTATGCACCAATATATATAGTTCTAGACATTCAATAATTTGTTATGTCTAGATAATAAAAATAAAGTGCATTTGTTAAATAACTATTGAGTTATATAAAATTTAACTGATCACGATCTTTTGATCACACTTTCTAAATGATTCTTTGATTCTTGTTGTTTATTATGTTATTTTTTAAATACATTTTGTTTTATTACAACATTTAACAAAAGATACCTTAATTAATTGGTGTGAATAAATGATGTTTTATGCAGCACTATATGTAGTTCTAGACGTTCAATAATTTGTTATATCGAAAGAATAAAAATAAAATGTATTTTGTTAGATAACTAATAAATTACTTAAAATATAGCTGAACAATCTTTTGTTTAATGTTCTAAAATGATTATTGTTCTAAAATGATTTTGATTTCTTTGTTTCTTGTTTTTTATGCTCAAATGATTCTTGTTTTATAAAAAAGATTCTTTGATTCTTGCTTGTTATGTTCAAAATAATTCTTTGATTTTTTGTTTTATTGTATTTTTAAATACATTTTGCTTATTACAATGTTTAATATGTTACATTATTTACTTGGTGTCATTAAATGATGTTTCATTTATTCACCAATATATGTAGTTCTAGACATTCAATAATTTATTATGTCGAAATTGCATTTTTGTTAGATAACTGTTAAGAAACATAAATATTAAAATATATAAACATTCTAAAAAACCTAAACATTCTAAAAATAGCATAAACCTTTTAAAATAACATAAACATTCTAAAAACATTCTTTTTCTAAAATGAATCTTGGTTATTATGTTCTTTTAAATACATTTTCTTATTACAATGTTTAATACATTACATTATTTAATTGGTATGAATAAATTATGTTTCCTACACCAATATATATGTAGTTCTAGACATTCAATCATTTCTTATATCGAAATAATACATACAATTGTTTCTAGTATATAATATGTCCCAGAAAAATAAAATGGAGAATTCAGTAACATGATGAATAAAACTTTGTTTTCACTAGAAACAAACCACCGGAAAACATGACATTCACACGAAGATGTATTGATCTTCAAAGTAAAGTTCTTTTGTTTTTTTTTTTTTTTTTTAAGTTCCGAGTTTAGGAATTCTTTGTGTGTTCTTTCTTCCACCATCGTAATGTTATACCGCTCCACTTCAAATAAAACAAATGTTGTTTGAAGGAATGCATGGGAAATAAACCAGGCATTCTGCTCAATAGAATTTCAAGCATGGTATGTTTTTCACGTAACTACTTCCATAAGTTAAAGGAAATTTAGAATTGGTTTTTAACTCCACAATTCAGAACTATATGAACAGCCATTTGTGTTCATTTGTCATTTATCTACGTTTTTTAAAGAGCTTTTCGAAAAAAAAAAAGATAATTCAATTTCGGTACATTCGAAAAATCCGACATCAAATTTGGTGAACTAATCGAAAATGGTTGCTATAGAAATACCGGCATTGATTTCAAAATCGAAAATAAATGTCCGAAAATAATTTAATACCAAGCATTTTAAATCGTCCTTTACTTTTCATTTTATCTCTTTTGCTACACCCAATTGTTTGCTTCGTATTTCGGAACTGAAATCATTTGTTTAATGATGTTATTTATATCTTTTTCCTTCGTCGGCATTGCAGTTTTTGGAATAAAAACGAGATATTTTTAGTCGCTTTTCTTTCCATGAAGTATAATGATGCATAAATCCTTTATTCCTCCATTTGATAAATGAAATTCTGAAATTTACGTCGCCAATAAGAAAAAAAAAAATCGCCAATAAAAAAATATCGCCAATAGTTGCTTATCTGAAGAAATAAGTAAGAATAACAAGTTTTTTTAAGTAAAGTATTTTAGTTCTTTTTGTTAAGTAGATCACGTGATAGGATATGTAAAGCATTATTTTTAGTGAAGATGAATGTTTTCAAGGGTTGATTATTACAATTTGCGTTCTTCTATAGATTTAACAGCCCTAAAGAAGAGGTGAGGGCTGTTCTTTAGAGCTCATAAAACTATTTGTTTTACTGATTGGATTATTTTCCTAAATTTTTTTAATCTTTTCCTCGTTCTTTCCAAACAGAGTACGTTCAGAATTTTTTTCCTAAACACAATAAAAACTTATTAAGGGTAAAAAAATTTGTGTAAGGATATTTTCTGAATAGTAAGATTTAAATTAGCTTTTTAAATATTTTTTCAGGAAATATTTTTTATATTTTAATATTTAACATTTTTAATTAATATTTATTTATAAACAAAAAAAAAATAATTATTTAAACATTTAAATATTTATATTAATTTATGTATTAAATAGTTCTAATCTTTAAATATTTTTCAAATGACTTTTATTTATCGTTTTTTTTAATAATATTTCATAGGACTAATGTTTTAAAAAATTTATATTTATATAATTAAGTTAGGGTAATTTCTGATTAGTAATATTTAAATTAACTTTAAATATTTTTATGTATTAAGATTTAAAATTTTTAATTAATGTTTATTTATAAATAATAAAAATATATAACTAAAATATTTAATTATTTATATTAATTTATATAATAAATATTTATAATCTTTAAATAATTTTCAAAGTTCTTTTATTTATAATTTTTTGAAAAAATATTTCACGGTACTATTGTTATAAGAATTTTATACAATTTTATAGAAAACATTATTTATCTTTTTTAAAACGTTTATGCAAAATTTGACAAAGTGTATGGTCAATTTCTAAAGAAATTATCAAGTAATTTTAATCATTTATAAATACATAAATTAACCAGCAGAACATTTTTAAAAAACTCATGTACCTCTAGTAATTATTTCTTAAATTGTATTCCGTGATTTAAAATTTTAATTATATTCTGTTCTTATAATTTAAATTCTTAAAAGGCTTTGACTATTTTTATGTTTTAAAATTAAACAGAAACATTTTATTTCATATACTTCATTATAATTCACTTATATAGATTAAGTAGATGAGTTTAATTTATTTTATTGCACATTGTATTTCTAATTGATTTATACAAGGCTGAATAATTAAATGTAACTATATTTTGTTTTGAATTTTTCATGACTAATTACATATAAAATAAACAGTGAGAATTATTATTTATCTGTACTTTTTCACATACAAATAACGTTTGTTTAAAATTTGTAAACATTTATATGGTTCTGTCAGTAATGTACATTATTTAAAGTATTTAATAAAATCTGCATTTTAATTGTTTTTGTTAATCTGCAATTTAATGTATTTTATGTCTTAATTTTTTTAAATCATAGATGGGCTTATAAATTTATAGAAATAAATTAATAAATTTCTTTTATTTTTTAATATACATTTATTTTCTGGAATATTTGTTAAGAAATGTGTTGGTATTGTTATTATAAATTAGTATGTAAATTTAAAAATGGACCAAATAACTTTTTTAAATAATGTATTGCAAAACAATTTTATTTACCAAGAAAAAGTTTCTAATGAATGTTTAAAATTTCTTTTCTTTAACATAATATGTATAATAAATAAAATTTTGATAAAATAGAAAAATAAAACTAGCTTATAAAACTCTTAAAATATCCAATTTAAAATCGAATAAATATATTAAAATTAAGTTCAGTAATAAAATATTTATTTACACCTTTTACCATATATTTAAGATAAATATATTTAAAAATTTATAGAAAACAAATTTCACGAAAAAATTAATAAATAAATTTATAGAATAAATATAATAAATTATTAGAAAATATATAAATTGATAAAATATATTTGTAGAAAAAATTTAATAAATTTAATTTATTTTTAACATACATTTATTTTTCTAGAATAGCTGTTTTAAAAATGTGTTGGTATTGTTAAAAATGGATTAAATTTAAACTTTTTCAACTTTTTTTTTTTTTTTTTATTTTGAATCAATTTTATTTACCAAGAAAAATACTCTAGTAAATTATAAAATGTTATATTCTTTTAACGTAAAATATATTATAAATAAAATTTTGATAAAATAGAAATCTAAAAATAGCTTGTAAAACTCTTAAAATATCCTATTTAAATTCGAATAAAATATATTGAAACTGAGTTTAGTAATAAAATATTTATTAAGACAAACGTATCTTGTCTTTCTCATCTTAAACATGACTATAAAATTTCTAAAACAGCGAAAAAGGAAAGAGTTATGATATATTCAAGGCAAATAATATAAAATTCATAAAGGAAAATATTATCCTTCGAAATATTTAATGAACTCTCGTGAAAAGTATATTGCTAAGATTATATCACTTTTTGACTCTTTCTAAACAAATTACCAACCAATAAAAGGGAATATGAATTTTTAAAAACGATTCTAATTTTCTCCGGTGTGAAAAGTTTTATATTTTAACGACGACCATTCGCCCTTTTACAGTTGTTATACCAGTCGTAAAAAAGAATTTAAAATAAGATTCGATATCACCGTTCCAAAAGGGAAGGAAATATTAACTTTGCAGGAAATCTAGCTCGTGATATCACACTTGTCTCGTTCTAAAATTGGTAATTTATGGAAATATTCCTTTTTTTGGAACCTTAGTTATGGGAAAGAATGAATTGGTGGAGCTTTCCCCATGAGTTTTATTATATCCTAACGAATGAGATAGGAAAAGTTTTTACCCGGAAAAGCTGTTTTCGACTCTACAAGGCTTAAGAGCTAATGGTCGCTTCTTAAAAGTCTATTTTTGGAAGTACGTGCGGAAAACTCTTTAAAACTTGAGTTAACTGCCACTAGATCGATGATGGAAACGTGCCGAATCATCTGAGCCTTTCATCCATTTTGAAGGTTATTTATGAGTAGCAACTATTGGACATTTATCACAATTCTAATATGCCACTAAGTGAAAGACATTAGGTATGATTCCAATGGGTCTCGTCCATTTAAAATGATGGAATTTCCTTTTTCATTGTAATGATTGATAATTTATATAGAGAAATCATTAACATGATAAAAAATTAATTTTTGTCATTGATTACATATTTAAGACGCCATTAAGTACAATATATTAAGTATACTTTCGATGGCTACGAGCTGTTTGAAAAAGAGCTTTTTTTTTGAAAAAGGTAATTTAATGATATATTTTTAATTTCAATGCAGTATATTAATAATTTTAAATTTAGTAAGTAATCAGTATATTATTAATTTTATATTTAGTAAGTAATCAGTATATTAATAATTTAATTGTTGATTGTTTATGAGTAGCAACTATTGGACACCTATCGCAATTCTAATATGCACTAAGTGAAAGACATCAAGGTGTGTTTCAATGGGTCTCGATCATTTAAAAGAAGAAAGTCATTGTAATGGAATTTTCTTCTTTATTCTAGTTATATTTAAATAACATAGCAACATTATTAAATTTTTGTCATTGATAGCATACTTAAGATGTCTTTAAGTAAAATATACAAAGTGTACTTTCTCGTTAGAATTAGAGAAAAAAACATAATGGAATTTGCTTTTTCATTGTAATAATGGATAATTAATATAGTGAAATCATTGATAGCAAAAAAAAAATTATTTTTTGTTATCGCTTACATACCTAAAAATTGTTAAGTAAAATATACTAATTGTAATTCCGATGGCTATGGAGCTTACTTTTTGAAAAAAAAAAGAATTTAAGGATGTATTTAAATTTCAATGCAAGTATAAGCAATCAGTATAATAATATTTTGATTGTTTGTTATTTATGAGTACCAACAATTGGACATCTCTCACAATTATAATATGCCACTGAGACATTGACAATTTATTTCATGCTATTAACTATTTCACTATATTCCACGATTTCACTATTAACCATCTTACAATGAGATAGAAAATTTCATGTCAATTTAGAAGGGAGAAACCCTTTTGTATATTTTTATAATTTATATTTGATATAAAATGTTTACATTTATTTCTATAACATTAATTCATTTAATTTGCAATCATAACTAAAATGAGTAATATTTGATGTTTCATATATTGTCTTTAAAAATTGAACTATTAAATAAATACACAATTATTAAAAAGTTAAAGTTAATTTAAGAATTGTTTTATATTTCAACATCTGTAAATTAAGGAATTTACAGATGTTGAAATATAAAACAATTCGCAAACACTGATACATATTTATGATATTGCAATCAAATTACTATAATGCACAATAATTTTTTTACCGAAACCTACTATTTAATGTTACTCTGAATAAATTAAATAACTAATTGCATCAATATTAATCCATAAAGAGCTATTTTAAGTAAATTTCTTTTTTGAACAGCGCTTCCTCCTATGCACTACTACTACGCCACACCACAGATACTGTGCCTAGACCTGCGTTACACCTTTCCTCCTACGCACTACTACTACTACTACTACTACTACTACGACACCACACCGCATCACTGTTTCTTAAAGCTGAGTTGCCCTTTTACAGTTTGGGAATGATGTGGATGAGAAGAAGTCTGATTGGGCTCTGTGATACGGTCTACGGTCATAGGAGATAAAGGGACCTACGGCTTAAAGTGGATTCCGAACCACTTAAAACATCCATATCACCGCCGGGATTCGAACCCGATACCTGTGGTACCGAGAGTCAGAGCGCTAGCCACTCGGTCATCAGGCTCCTCCTACGCACTACAAGAATGCCCCGTGTGGCGTTCAGGAGAAATTGGCAGTAGGCTTCGAGATTCCCCGAGAGGAAGTACAGCGCAACCGGCGCTGCCGTTAAGAAACATTTAGTGAAGCACATCACGCACTTCTGTTGAGAAACGTTTAGTTTGTAATCTCTCACCCCGAGAGGAAATATATTTACTGTGTGTATTTATTAGCCTACAGACTCTCACCTAGAGAGAAAGTATATTTCGCGCATCCTATTTGTACCTGAATATCTTTATTTTCGGCTTATTCGTGGAATCCTTCTTTAAAAGTGTTAAATATTGTATGTCTTTAATTGTATGTGCGTGATGATTGTATTGAAATATAGCTGTGTGTTAGTGTGTCTCAAGACTCAACCCAACAGTACCCTGTACAATCCAGAGTTGCGCCAAACTACAACGCTACATTTCATTAACTTTGAATTTTACGGATTAAAAGTTGTTTTACAATAATTTATACCCAAATCTTGTATCTACTTAAAAATATTCAATTTGCATAAGCATTATTTATTTTTGGAAACAATATAAATAATGAAACTTTTGTAAATATGCTATGCTATTTGTTTCTTTATTTACATTTGGTTTTATATGGAAATACCTCAAAATTCTATTATACAATTCAAGTTTTTACATTTAAAATCACGTTTCATTAAAATTACCAAATAACGTTCTATGTGTTTCAGTAATTTAATGTTTCTGATGTTATTTTTAGAATGGGAAGTGTATATTTTTCTAAATCACAAAACTTCCTTAGGAATGAACTGGAAATGTTTAGATCATCTAACACAAAAGATTTTAAAGTGAATTTTCTTGTACGTGCCCTATTTCCAAAATAGCTCTTTTAGTATCCTCTGAATATTTTCTGTGGTATTTTTTTTATACGCCCTGATCTCAAATGCAGCTGCTACTTTCTTTAAAAAGAAAAATTACCCACACCCGAAAGTGTTTGACGTCAGATCACTAGGAAGCCTGGCATGGGAAAGAGCAAAGCTTTATTGCCCAAATGCGATTTAAATTTTTTCGCAGACGATAATAGGAAAAAAAAATATTCAGTTGTGAAAAAAATTCAGTCTGGTTTTGGCATCACTAATCTTTTATTTATGCTGGTTATTGTTGTAGAATAAAGTAATATTTCAAATTTGAAAAAAAATAAAATAATTAGTTTTGGATTAAATACTTTTTCTAAAGCATCGAATAATGAAAGTATGCAATTTTAATTAAAAAATATGAGATACTTTAAAAAGTTTGTATAAAAATGCTTACTAAATATTTATAATCGATGCATTTTAGAGTGCTACTTAAATGTTCTGTTAAAAAATATTCTTTAGCCATTCTTTTTTTTTTTTAAATTATTAATAATATTTTGTATTCTAAAAATAAAATATTCGAACTTTATTTCAAAATTGATGAAAAATAATTTTCAAAATTTATTTAAAAAATATTTATTTATTCTTGTAGAACATACTTAACTTTAACAAAGTAAAATATTTTTAAATTTGACAAAGATAATTTTCCATTGTTTAGATAATTCTAAAATTTTATTTCATTGAGTAGATTTTAAAACATCGTATTCTAATGGAGAGAGATTACTTTTCGATTAATTTTCAATTCGATAATTTATTTATTTGATAATTATAATTTTCAATAATTTTCAATTGAATACAAAATACAAAAATAATAAAATGTTATTCCATGAAGTTGATTTTAAGTCGTCGTATTCTAACGGAGATATATTACTTTTCTATTCATTTTCAATTCGATAATTCTAATTGCCTAAATGTGATTTAAATTTTTTCGCAGACGATAATAGGAAAAAAAAAATAATGTTGTGAAAAAATTCAGTCTGGCTTTGGCATCACTAATCTTTTATTTATGCTGGTTATTGTTGAAGAATAAAGTAATAAAAAAAAAATAATAATTAGTTTCTGGATTAAATACTTTTTTAAACCATCGAATAATGAAAGTATGGAATTTTACTTGAAAAATATGAGATACATTTATAAGTATGTATAAAAATGTTTATTAAATATTTATAATCGATGCATTTTTAAGTGCTACTTAAATGTTCAGTTAAAAATACTCCTTAATTGTTCTTTTTATTTAAAATTATTAACAACATTTTATATTCTAAAATAAAATATTTAAAATTTATTTCAAAATTGATGAAAAATCATTGCTAAATTAATTAAAAATTATTTATTTATTCTTGTAGAGCATAATTAATGGTAATAAAAGTAAAATATTTTGTAAATTTGACGAAGATAATTTTCAATTGATTACAGAACACTAAAATTTTATTCTATAGAGTTGATTTTATATCAACTTATTATAATGGAGATAGATTACTTTTTTATTAATTTTCAATTACATAATTTATTTATTCGATAATTATAATTTTCGATAATTTTCAATAAAATACAATATATATATATATATTCCATTAAGTTGATTTTTAATCGTCGTATTTTAATGGAGATATATTACTTTTCTATAAATAGTTTCTTATTATGCAACTATTATTTAAATATTTTAAGAGTATACTTTACGTATTTGATAATTTATCACTATGTTAGTATTTAATACTCAGTTACTTTTATTATATGATTCCTTATTAGATATAAATATAATTAAATATTATAAAATTTCACTAAATTTTGCAAAAGAAATTATTATTATCGTGTTAGAAGTTAATAAGTATTTTATTTTACTTAAGCAAATGTTTGAACAAAAAACATATTTTAAATATGCTATGGAATACAAATGTATTCATAAAAATTTCTTAAAGGTGGGCAATACATCATACATCAGAACTGAAGGCCTAACAAATATTAAATATTCATGATTTTATAATGCAGAACATTTTAAATACCTGATACATTATTTTTAAAAATAAATGGCATTGAAACATATTTTCTATTTCATCCACATAAATTATTTATCGATAAATATACGAACTGAAACTGTTTCAAAAATTTTATTATAACTGATTTTGAATTCAGATATATTATCATACAAAAATAAGGTTGAAATATATGGATTTAATGTGTATTTGAATAAGGTTGTACACAAAATTACCTTCCATAAAATTAAATATTCATGGAAGAAACTCGCATGCTTTAGGTATAATTCTAGAGGAGGTCTATGTGTGGAAGTCAGTAAGGCAGTTTTTACTGGCTTATTCCCTCTGAATAAAATAAAGCAAACAGAGGAAATGAATGGAAAGAGAATTATGAAGGCTTGTTTCACGATCGAAAGCATCAATCCGACTATAACTCATTTTCTCTGGAGTAGGTTGCAGTGCAGCTAGGCTATTTTTGGACTTCAAATGGGGATGCATTTTTGGATTGTATTGAATTGATAAGGCTTTTGCTCGAGTGAGTTATTGCAAAGAACAACTCCAAAGTCGATATGGGAACGAAACATATTAATTTCTGCAATTTTGTGTTATAATAAGATGAGTGTAAAAGACAAATTTATCTGTAAGCTTTAATTTTTAGTTTGTACTGTAACTTTTATAAACTTTGATAAAACTGTTACATTGCTAGTTGAGGTACTAACTTATGAATAATAAAATCAATTTCATTTCTCTTTTTAAATAATTAATGAACATATCGATAAATATGCATGCCTATTGGATTAATTTTATCAATTTTCAATTCGGTAATGTATTTATTTTCGATAATTTTCAATTTGACACAAAATATTAAATTTTATTCCATCGAGTTGATTTTAAATCGTCATATTCTATTAATTCAAGCATATTACTTTTCAATTAATAGTTTCTTACTGTGCAAATATTATTTAATATATTTTATTTAATAAATCATCATTATGTTTATTATAAAAAAAATATCTCCAAATTTTGAGTAGAGAAATTATTATTATCGAGTTAGAAGGCAATAAGTATTACTTTTTATGTAAGCAAATGTTTGTACAAATACTGCATTTTAAATATGCTATGAAATATAAATGTCTTCATCAAAATTTCATAAAGGTAGGCTACTATGGAATAAAATGACACCATAACAAATATTAAATATTCGTGCCTTCATAATGTCAAACATTTTAAATATTCGTGTTATTATTTTTAAATAAATAATACAAATAAATGGCACGTATAGAATGTATTTTCTAACTCCTCCGCATAAATTATTTATCGATGAATATATGAACTGCAACTATGTTTCAAAAATTCTATTTTAACTGATTTTGAATTTACCGATATATTATCAAACAAAGATAAGACAGCTGAAATATTTGGATATGATAACAATTTAATGTGTATTTGAATAAGGTTGTACGCAACATTACCTTCCATAAAATTAAATATTCATGGACAGAAATAGCTTGCATTCCTTATAATTCTAGAGCAGGTCTATGTGTGGAAGTCAGTGGACTTAAAGGCAGTTTTTACTGGCTTATTCCTTCGGGATAAAGTAAAGAAAAAAAAAGAGGAAATGAATGGAAAGAGAATTATGGATGTTTATTTGACGATCGAAAGCATAAACTGATTATAACTCATTTTCTCTGGAGTATGTTGCAGCTCATTAAGGCTATTTTTAGACTTCAAATGGGGATGTATTTTGGGATTGTATTGAAGGGATAAGGAATTTGTCCTTGTTAGCTTTTGCAAAGAGTAATTTAAAAGTGGATATGTTGACGAAATATATTAATTTAAGTAATTTTATATTATTATAAGATGAGTTTAAAAGACAAATTTATTTATAAGCTTTGATTTTTAGTTTGTACTGTAACGTCTATAAAACTTGATAAAACTGTTACATTGGTAGTTGAGTTATTAACTTATGGATAATAACATCAATTTAATTTCTTTTTTTTTTTAAAAAATAATTAACATTTCGATAAATATATGCATGTTGATTGAATTACTTTTATTAATTTTCAATTCTATAATGTATTTATTTTCGATAATTTTCAATAAGATAGAAAATACTTATTTTTATTCCATTGAGTTGATTTTAAATCCCTGTATTCTAATTCAGGAATATTAGTTTTCAATTAATAGTTTCTTACTATGCAAATATTATTTAATATATTTTATTTAATACTTGATCACTATGTCAATATTTAATACTTAATTACCTTTATTTTATGATTCCTTATTAGATATGAATATTTTTAATATTATAAACATTTCTCTCAGTTTTACAAAGATAAATTATTATTATCGAGTTAGAAGATAGTAAATATTTTCTTTTTGCTTCAGCAAATGTTTGAATAAAAAAACACATTTTAAATATTCTCTGAAGTATAAATGTCTTCATATAAATTTCATAAAGATGGGCAATACTGCTTTTAAAATGTCAACATTTTAAATATTGTGATTTTATTTTTTTAAAATCAAAAAGCTGAAGTAAATGCAATGAACAGAAACAAACTCCATCACATAAATTATTTATCGATGAATATATAAACTGCAACTGTTTCAAAAATAATATTGTAATTGATTTTGAATTCACCGATCACACAAAGATAAGACAGCAGAAATATTGAGACAAGATAAGGATTTAATGTGTATTTGAATAAGGTTGTACACAAAATTACCTTCCATTAAATTAAATATTCATGGAAGAAACTCGCATGGCTTCGGTATATATCGAGAAAAGGAGTATGTGTGGAAGTCAATAGACCAAGAGACTGTTTTTACTGGCTTATTCCTTCGGGATAAAATAAAGCAAACAGAGGAAATGAATGGAAAGAGAATTATGAAGGCTTATTTCACTATCGAAAGCATAAACTGATTATAACTCATTTTCTGGGGTATGTTGCAGTGCAGCAAGGCTATTTTTGAACTTCAAATGGGTATGTATTTTTGGATTGCATTGAATTGATAAGGATTTTGCCCTTGTCAGTTTACAAAGAGTAACTCAAAAGTCGATATGTAGTTGAAATATATTAATATCTGCAATTTTGTATTATAATAAGTTGAGTTTAAAAGGCAAATTAATTTATAAACTTTTACTTTTAGTTTGCACTGTAACTCCTTTGAAATTTGATAAATCTCTTACATTGATAGTTGAGTTACTAACTTATGGATAATAACATCATTTTCGTTTCTCTTTTTAAATAATTAATGAACATGCCGATAAATATGCATGTTGATTGAATTAATTTTATTAATTTTCAATTCAATAATGTATTTATTTTCGATAATTTTCAATTGGATACAAAATACTAAAGTTTTATTAAATCATTTAAAATTAAATTTTATTTTATTTTAAATCATCGTATTCTAATGGTGATATATTAATTTTTTTATTTACAGTTTCTTACTAAGCAAATATTATTTAATATATTTTATTTAATAATTCATCATTATGTCAGTGTTTAACACTAGTTACCTTTTATTTCATGATTCTTTATTAGATATAAAAAAAATATTTATATCTAATAAGGAATCATAAAATAAAAGGTGATCTGTTATAAAAATATCTCAAATTTTGCGTAAAGAAATTACAATTATCGAATTAGAAGTCAAAAAGTATTATTTTTTACTTAAGCAAATGTTTGTACAAAAAACGTATTAGAAATATGCAATGAAATGTAAATGTCTTCATAAAAATTTCATAAAAGTAGACAATACATTATAGTATGGAATAAACTGAAGTTTTGAGAAAGATTGAATATTCGTACTTTTACAGATTTTATTTTATTAAAATAAATAACAGAATTAAATGACGCGTATAGAAATGTATTTTCCAACTCCTCCACATAAATTATTTATCGATGAATACATGAACTGAAACTGTTTCAAAAACTCTATTGCAACTGATTTTGAATTCACCAATATATTATGATACAAAGATAAGACAGCTGAAATATTGGATACAAGATAAGGATTTAATGTGTACACAAAAATTACCTTCCATAAAATTAAATATTCATGCACAGAGCTCGCATGCTTTTGGTACAATTCTAGAGAAGGACTATATGTGGAAGTTAGTAGGCCGAGAGGCAGCCTTTACTGGTTCATTCCGTCTGGATAAAATAAAAAGAAAACAGAGGAAATGAATGGAAAGAGAATTATGAAGGCTTATTTCCCGATCGAAAGCATAAATCCTATTATAACTCATTTCTCTGAGTATGTTGCAGTGCAGCAAGGCTATTTTTGGACTTCAAATGGGGAAGTATTTTTTGGATTGAATTGAATAGATAAGGATTTTGCGCTTGTTATCTATTGAAAAGAGTAACTTAAACGTCGAAGAAATATATTAATATCTGTAATTTTATATTACAATGAGATGTTTAAAAACAAATTAGTTTATAAACTTTGATTTTTAGTTTGTCCAGTAACGCAATTACTACGCAAATTATATTTAATATATTTTATTTAATTAGTTATAACTATTAATCTTTAATACTCAGTTACACTTATTTTACAATCCCTTTATTAGATATAAAATTTTTAAGTTTTGCAAAAATTCTCTAAATATTACTAAGAGAAATTATTATTACCGAGTTAGAAGATAGTAAGTATTTTCCTTTGCTTAAGCAAATGTTTGAACAAAACATATTTTAAATATGCTATGGAATACAAATGTCTTCATAAAAATTTCTTAAAGGTGGGAAATACATCATAGATCATAACTAAAGCATAACAAATATTAAATATTCATGATTTTATAATGTAGAACATTTTAAATATCTGATAAATTATTTTTAAAAATAAATGGCATTGAAACATATTTTCTATTTCATCCACATCCATCTATTGAATTGATAAGGATTTTGTTCGTGTTAGTTATTGCAAAAGAGTAACTTAAATGTCGATATGGGAACGAAATATATTAATGTCTGCAATTTTGTTTTATAACGAAGTGTGTTTAAAAATCAAATTAATTAATTTCACCTTTGATCTTTAGTTTGTACTGTAACTTCTATAAAACTTGATAAAACTGTTGATCGGTAGTTGAGTTACTAACTTATAGATAATAACATCATTTTCATTTCTACTTTTAAATAATGAACATTTCGATAAATATGCATGTCGATTGTATTAATTTTATTAATTTTCAAATCGATGATGAATTTATTTTTGATAATTTTCAACTGGATACAAAATGCTAAATTTTATTTCAATGACTTGATTTTTTAAATCGTCGTATTTTAATTCTGGTATGTTACTTCTCAGTTAATAGTTTTCTTTTTATTCAAATATTATTTAATATTCTTTTGTTTAATAACTCATCACTATGTTTATATTTAATACTCAGTTACTTTATTTGGCTATTAATTAGATTTAAATATTTTTAAGTACTTAAAAATTTCTCGAAATTTTACTAAGAGAAATTATTATTATTTATTGTGTTAGAAGGTTAAAAAAATTTGATTTTGATTAAGCAAATATTTGAACAAAAAATATATTTTAAATATGCTATGTAATATAAATGTCTTCATAAAAATTTCATAAAGGGGTGGAATACAATATATGCTCATCATTTATGGATTAAACTGAAGTCATAACAAAGATTAAATATTCTTGTTTGTTGTTTTATTTTTAAAATAAATAACGCGAATAAATGGCGCGTATAGAAATGTATTTTCTAACTCCTCCACATAAATTATTTATCGACGAATATATGAACTGCAACTATGTTTCAAAAATTCTATTTTTACTAATTTTGAATTTACGGATATATTATCACACAAAGATAAGACAGCTGAAATATTTGGATAAGATAACAATTTAATGTGTATTTGAATAATGTTGTACACAAAATTACCTTCCATAAAATTAAATATTCATGGACGAAATTCGCTTTCTTTAGATATAATTCTAGAGTAGGACTATGTGTGGAAGTCAGTAAGGCAGTTTTTACTGGCTTATTCGCTCTGGATAAAGTAAAGAAAACAGAGGAAATGAATGGAAAGGGAATTATGAAGGCTTTTTCACGATCGAAAGCATAAATCCGATTATAACTCATTTTCTCTGAGTGTGTTGCAGTGCAGCAAGGCTATTTTTGGACTTCAAATGGGGAAGCATTTTTGAATTGCATTGAATTGATAAGGATTTTGCACTTGTTATCTATTGAAAAGAGTAACTTAAACGTCGATACGTAGAAGAAATATATTAATATCTGTAATTTTATATTACAATGAGATGAGTTTAAAATCATATTAGTTTATAAAATTTGATTTTTAGTTTGTCCAGTAACTTCTATAAAATTTGATATATATGTTACATTGCTAGTTCAATTACTAACTTAAGAATTGTAAAATCCTTTTTATTTCTCTTTCTAAATAATTAATGATCATTTCGATAAATATACATGGCGAAAAACACCATTTTTCTTCTTCAAATGAGAATGTATTTTTGGATTGTATTAAATTGATAAGGATTTTGCCCTTGTTAGTTATTACAAAGAGTAACTCAAAAGTCGATATGGGAATGAAATATATTAATTTCTACTATTTTGTATCACAATAAGATGAGTTTAAAAGACACATTTATTTATAAACTTTGATTTTTTAATTTTTAACTATGCAAATATTATTTAATATATTTTATTTGATTATTTATAACTGTGTTAATCTTTAATACCAGTTACACTTATTTTACAATCCCTTATTAGATATAAAATTTTTAAGTTTTGCAAAAATTTCTCTAAATATTACTAAGAGGAATTATTATTACCGAGTTAGAAGATAGTAAGTATTTTCCTTTGCTTAAGCAAATGTTTGAACAAAAAACATATTTTAAATATGTTACGAAATATAAATGCCTTCAGAAAAATTTCATAAAAGTGGACAATACATCATAATATGGCAATACATCATAAAAAGATTTTAAATATTTGTGACTTTATTTTTTAAATAAATAACAGAAATAAATGACGCGTATTGAAATGTATTTTCTAACCTCCACATAAATTATTTATCGAAGAATATATGAACTGCAACTGTTTCAAAATTCTATTATAACTGATTTTGAATTCACCAATATAATATCATACGAAAATAAGACAGCTGAAATTATAAAACAAGACAAGATAAGGATTTAATGTGTATTTGAATAAGGTTGTACACAAAATTACCTTCCATAAAATTAAATATTCATGGACGAAATTCGCTTTCTTTAGATATAATTCTAGAGTAGGACTATGTGTGGAAGTCAGTAAGGCAGTTTTCACTGGCTTATTCCTTCGGGATAAAATAAAGAAAACAGAGGAAATGAATGGAAAGAGAATTATGAAGGCTTATTTCCCAATCGAAAGCATCAATCCGATTATAACTCATTTTCTCAGGAGAAGGTTGCAGTGCAGCAAGGCTATTTTTGGACTTTTAAATAGGGATGTATTTTTGGATTCTATTGAATTGATAAGGATTTTGTTCGTGTTAGTTATTGCAAAGAGTAACTTAAAAGTCGATATGGGGAAAGAAATATATTAATGTCTTCGGTAATTTTGTTTTATAACGTCATGTGTTTAAAAACAATTTAATTAATTTCACCTTTGATCTTTATTTTGTACTGTAACTTCTATGAAAACTTGATAAAACCTGTTGATCGGTAGTTGAGATACTAACTTATGGATAATAACATCATTTTCATATCTCTTTTAAATAATTAATGAACATTTCTATAAATATGCATGTCGATTGTATTAATTTATTAATTTTCAATTCTATAGTGAATTTATTTTTTGATAATTTTCAATTGATACAAAATACTAAATTTTATTTCATTGACTTGATTTTAAATCGTCGTATTTTAATTCTGGTACGTTACTTCTCAGTTAATAGTTTCTTTTTATTCAAATATTATTTAATATTCTTTATTTAATAATTCATCACTATGTTTATATTTAATACTCAGTTACTTTATATGGTTATTAATTAGATTTAAATATTTTTAAGTACTTAAAAAATGTATCGACATTTTACTAAGAGAAATTATTATTATTTATTGTATTAGAAGGTTAAAAAAAAAATTTGATTTTGGTTAAGCAAATATTTGAACAAAAAATATATTTTAAATATGCTATGTAATATAAATGTCTTCATAAAAATTTCATGAAGGTGGGGGAATACAATGTATTCTCATCATTTATGCAATAAACTGAAATCATAACAAAGATTAAATTTTCTTGTTTGTTGTTTTATTTTTTAAAATAAATAACGCAAATAAATGGCGCGTATAGAAATGTATTTTCCAACTCCTCCTACATAAATTATTTATCGATGAATATATGAACTGCAACTATGTTTCAAAAAATTCTATTTTTAACTGATTTTGAATTCACGATATATTATCATACAAAAATAAACAACTGAAATATATGGATAAGATAAGGATTTAATGTGTATTTGAATAAGGTTGTACGCAACATTACCTTCCATAAAATTAAATATTCATGGACGAAATTCGCTTTCTTTAGATATAATTCTAGAGTAGGACTATGTGTGGAAGTCAGTAAGGCAGTTTTTACTGGCTTATTCCCTCCGAATAAAATAAAGAAAAACAGAGGAAATGAATGGAAAGAGAATTATGAAGGCTTATTTCACGATCGAAATGAGTTATAAACTGATTATAACTCATTTTCTCCGGGGTGTGTTGCAGTGCAGCAAGGCTATTTTTGACTTGAAATGGGGATGTATTTATGGATTGTATTGAATTGATAAGGATTTTGCTCGTGTTAGTTATTGCAAAGAGTAACTTAAAAGTAGAAATGTAGACAAAATATATTAATTTCTGCAATTTTGTATTATAATATGAGTTTAAAAAAGACAAACGAATTTATAAACTTCGATTTTTAGTTTGTACTCCAGCTTTAAAAACTACTAAAATATTGAATTGTGTTTTTTTTTTGTTAAAACTCTTACATTGCCAGTTTAGTTACTAACTTATGAATTGTAACATCATTTTTGTTTATGTTTCTAAATAATTAAAAGCATTTCAATACATGCATGTCGAAAATTGCTTAGAAAAAATATTACACTAAACTACTTATAACATTTCGCTACTTTATTATTATGTAAAATATTCTCTAGATGTAATAAAAAGAGACATTGTAAATTCAATAATGCAAAGTTACGGTAATATACAGTGTACTTCACTTATTGAATCAAATTAAATTAAATAAGTTCGGGAGAAATATCTATATTATGGAAATCTAATAATTGCTATTCTAAAATTTGAAAAATTATACTTATTTAAATGGATGCTAATGTTAATCAATTATTCATTCAAACGTGTTTCGATATTATTTGATTATTTCAGTTGTATATAAAACCTAGTTTAATCAAGTTATTGAAAGATTTCTAACTTGTTCGAACATAATCTATTATTTATAAATCTTTCTACTATTCTATTGGCTATTATATTCCATATTCTATTTGCTGCTTTTTGTTTTTGGTAATTAATTATAATCCAACCAGTTTAGCAAACATAATTGCTTCTCCATTGCAAATAGCTCCATGGTAGACCATGACTATCTGCCTACTGGCAGATTTCGAGCTATATTATTTATTATAACTAGCAATTTATTTAAATGCAAAATATACACAGACACACATTTTGAACTTTTTTGAACATGAATTTTATTGAAAAAAAAATTACAGTGAAAAAAAAATTTTTTTTGCCATCATACATTAATACGGATTATTTACATACACATTTTGAGGGAATAAATTTCTAGTTAATGAATGGATATTATAAACAACTACATGATTAATCAATTTTGAAAGAAGATATAAAAGAAAGTGCTATCGTTTAAATTGCTTTCATGCATGACATTTTTTTTAAAATATTGTTTAAGAGGAATAATAATATAATATTGATATAAATAAGTATTCAGTGATAGTTTAAATGCTTGATTTTTGTACAGAGTTTTATATGTATAAACATTATAAAATATTTCAAAATTGTATTTTACAAGAAAAATACACTGAATCATTTCTATTTTTTGTAGGTGTCTTGAGTGTGTTCAAGACACATTTTACATTTTGTGGTATAAAATAATGTTATATTTCAGTAAATCTTTAATATTTCAATGTGCAATATTAATTTTTCAATATGCTTAATTTCGAGAATTTAATATTAAAAAAATCCTGATTAATTTAAAAGTTTATGCAGTTCGTTTTCATTAATTTGATATGGCAATTTCTCAATTTAATTTTAAAAGGTAAATTTAATACACGTGTCACTAAATATTTTAAATTATTAATTGATAATTATATTTTTAATTAAAAATTTAAAAAATGAATTAAAAAAAAAAAAAAAATGAATTATTAAAATTAAAAATTCATTAAAAATAAAATATTAAAATTAAAAAAATAATTAAAATAAATTATTGAAATTAAAAAGTTAATTAAAAATTAATAAAAATTAAATTATTAAAATTAAAATTTTTAAATTAAAATTATTTTTTTTTATAAAAATATAAAAATTATTTTTAAAAAACTTTACATTTTAAAAATTTAATTAAAAACCTTATAAAATTTGAATGTATTTTATGAACTCAACATTTTGAAAAATAAATTTATAAATCATGATTTTTTTGCTATTATATATTGTTTTTATTCTGGAAAAAAAAATCTGTATTCTTATTTATTAAAATACATTTAATTAAAGACAAATTTACATATTGTGCTGATTTTGATTTCTAGATATGTTTTTTTTTTGTTTGATGCTTCAATATTCCCATTCATTTTTTTAAAACTTTTCTGAAAATGATTTATTTACAGTAGGTATAAGTGAATTATCTGAATAATCTTAAATGTGAGATACAGAGAAAGAGAGAGATGTTTTATTTAGTAATAAAATCGCTGTTGAAATTTTGAATTAAAAACTGTAATTGCGCTAAATGAAAGTTTTAAAAATTAAAATATACAATTTTGCATGTTTTGGATTTCTTAAATGTGTAGCATTGATTCTACTTTGTTTAGTATCATTTTCTTCTGCCTAAAAATACTCCTATAAGCGATCAAATAACTTATAAATGATGCATAGGATGATTATGAATCATTGAATCCTTATTTGAAAAGTGATATTTATTATTAATCATCGTATCGTATTTTAATGATGATGGATGATACTGAATCTTAATTAATCCGTGATGAGTTTGATAGTAATCATAAGAAAATTTACTATTTTTGGTAAAGGATCTCAAAATAAAAGAGCAGAAAAAAGAAATAATAATTAAAATCGAAGATTATATTTCATGCAATTACTTCTGGATATAAAACATCCTAAAATATAATTTATATCTTAATTTATTGTTAATTTTAAATATCCTCATAAAATGTTATTTTATATAATAAACATTTTTAAATCTATTTCAAAAACATTGGAAATTTGTAACAGTGTCATTCATAATACCTTTTGAAAAGCATATGTGTAGGTTACTAATTTGAGTAAGGAAAAAACAAATATTTCAATTAGCTGGCTTATATAAACAAAATAAAAGCAAAAGCTGTTTCAATTACGGTTACATCAATAGATTGTCAAAGTACATTTCTATTATTAATTAACTGAAAAGTATTAAAGTTTTTTTATTCAGTTAAATATTTTAAACTGTTATTAACTAATACAATGAAAAATTTCTATAAATTTTGTACATTGTTTAATTATTCGTATTTTATCAATAGACTAAGAGTAAATGTGCTATATTAAAAAACCTGATGAAATATTGCAAAAAATAAAAGTATAATGGTAAATCAGAAAAACAGTTTTTGAAATATTTGAAAAAAATATCTCAAATGATTAAAAGTGCCTTTAAATTAATGGGATATTTATAAGTGTTTTAATTGCAGTCTGTATGTAGTAGTATGATAGTTCTAATTTTTAACAATGCCAGAAAAATTATGGAAAAAAATAGTAACAAACAGCCACAGTTTGAAAGCTACAAGCCAGTGTGTTTCAACTGTCCAGTCTATGCTTGCTTCCAAAACAGTTTTTTAACTGTGTACCAAAAACTCTTTGTTTGCCCCAAGTCTATATATATATAAAGAACAGCTTTACACAATGAATGTTTACATACAGCTAATGGGATATAGTCTATACTAAGACGTGCGTACATAGTGGAACGAAGGGTGCTTTTGGCCTAAATTACAACTTTGAGTCTGCTGAAACAAGTCTTAATCCTGAAGCTCTTCAACTTGCAGACAGGTGGACCTGAGAAGGGTCTTCTTCCTTCTGTGCCTCCGTGTGGTCTCCTTCAGTCACATCGGCCTGCAGATTTCAGGCTGAAAAATGAATGAAAATTAGATTAAATATATCTTTCATGGGTCCATTTATATGAAACCTGACCCTTAATTCAGGAATTTCAAAAATTTTTTTTATTTGATTATAAACCATTGATGAAACAAGGAGTTTGCTTTGTTTTTGTATTTTAACTTATAAGTGGAAGTAGTGTTTTCCATCAATTTTTGTAGAAAGTGTTGAGTGATCGAATTGCCCTTTCACATACCTCTCTTCCTGAAGTGTCAAAAATGTTTGGATTATTTAATTATTAATTATTATTATTATTCAATTTATAAAACTAAAAAATTTCCTCCCCTATACACAAAAAAATGAAAAATTAAAAACTGACTTGTTGATGACACACGTTTCTCTGATATGCTAGCAATAGCGCTTTCATGTGACATTCAAATGAAATTGACGTATATTAGCGCAACCCTGCGCTTAGTCGAGTTTCCCTGACTCAACAGTATAGGCCTTCCAGAAGTTTTAATTATCTTCCTTGTATTAAATTCTGTGTTAAATTTTATATGTGTAACGTTCAAGAAAATAGTTAGTTGGCCTACAAGTTCTCACCCGAAGAGAAAAATATTTCGCGCATCCTGTGTGTAGCTGATTATAGAGTTTTTTTGGTTAGAGGTGGAATGCTTCCACGAATCTATAATTAAATATCTAAATGTGTTAACTATTGTATGCCTCTAATTTTGTGTGTGTGATGTCTCAACGTGTGTAAATAAAATCTGTGAGCTTTCAGACGTGTGAGTATCTCAACCGCACCACATTCATTTGGGTAAAATTATAAATTAAGAAGAGCCTGAAAATTTAACGCGCTATCCAAAAATAAATTAAAACAGATAAACATAGAAAATCCTGGCTGATAATTACCCTTTTTTTTTTTGTTTACTCACACAACGTAGTTAAGTTATTTGCGCTGGAAACGCGTGAAAACCCACTACTTTTCTTTTCTCTAGCAATATTCAACATTTTTTTAATTTTTAATTTTTAAACATTTTTTCAGCTGGTTTCTAATTGTACCGAAATCTTTAGAAACCTATTAATTCTTAATATTATTTTTAAAAGAATATTTTACTTTCCTCTTAAATATTTCGAAGCTTCCCTCTGATTTTCATTTTTTAAAACTATAGGTTTGAATTATCTACTGCCATTGGTTTTCCTCCTCTGCCCTTTTTATCTTTAAGTACTTTATTTTTCAATTCCCTACTATTAGTTCACACACACTACGCTATATATATCTTGTTTAAATTTTGGATCGTTTCACAGAAATACTTTTTTATCTCAGCCACCTCAAGTTCAAATATCATTTTTTTGAGCTTGTAGTGGATGACACTTTGATGGTAATACAGTTTTTCAAATATTAATTCATTAATTAAATTTAATTAATAAATTAACTAGATTTAATTTGCATGTATCCTAATAATGAGATGGTTGCTGAGATGTAAGAGGAAAATTTCAACTTTTATTTGTAAAGGAACTCTTTCTGCAATACAGATGAAGGAGTAGGAATCGACTCTAAATGTCTTTTTGCTATATTGCTTGCATTAAATATACATTCAATATTTCAAATTCTGATGATGAGGTTAAAGAGATTTTCAGTCACGCAGTATTCTGAAAACGGTGCGGTGATTGCTTGAAAAAATTCTCCACTAGGAAAATCCTCTCCTTCCGATTAGAACCGTTTTTTGGTACAAGAGTCTATCCCGACCTGTCCAACGTTTTCGTTCACACATGTTAATAGTGTGCGGTTTTAATAGGATATATATTAAATTTTTCAAAAGCATTAATAAAGTTGGCTGAATTTAGTTATTAAATTTGTAATTTATGAGATAAAAAGCACAATTATGAGGAAAAATATTTTAAATATGAAACTAAATTATGATGCTTTAATACTAATGATTTTAGCTTAATTGTTTTTGTAACAATATATATACAGCGCATATTAACAGACATTTTATTAATGTACCGTCATATTATCGACTTTTTATGAAACACAAATATTACTAGATTTGTTGAATGTAAATGGTACAATTTATTTCTATGTATAATATCTGTGTATTTTTACAGTGCTATAAAGGTTTATTAATAACATTTAAATTTTGAATTTTTATTCCATTTTTTGATTACATTTGTAAAACTTATAAAAATCTTGTAAAATATCCTGTGATTCAGTATGCTTATAATCAGCGTGCTTACCATGAGTTCTTCGCATTCAATTTCATTTATTTTTCATTGGCTTTTTCTCTCTTATATATATATATATATATATATATATATATATAGAGAGCTCAGAATCAATAAAAAGTTCATATTAAAGTTGATTAATATTTTAGTGGAAGTAATTATGGGATCTTTGAAATGATTGGCAAAATCCAAAAATTACGTTTGAGAAAGTCATTTGAAGCAAATATTAATAATTACATTTCCATTACTATTCTAATTATAATTGCTGTTCCATTATTAGACGTTACTTTTCTCATGTCTACAATTATTTTAACATTAAAAAGCATATAAACATTTATTCTAATTATTTT
>BPLR01012812.1:0-32154 GCA_021605095.1 Caerostris extrusa | reverse complement strand
TGATAAGAAATTGACATCAAGAGAAGATTGTGAAAATTGATTAAAGAAAAAAGGTGGAATATTTGATCAAAATTGGTAATCCGAAACACGTTAAATATAAATTCTTGAAGTTCAAGTAAAAAATAATGGATTTTCTTTTTTCCTCAACCTAATATTTACAGGCAACACGCGATTTGAAATTTGAATTTTTTCATTTTTAGTTTTGACATTATTCCTTACTACTGAATATTCTTTCAAAGTTTGTTTAGCTAAGTAAGCCATTTCAAAATTACATGTTAAAAAGAAAAAGAAATTAATTAACTTCACCTCAAAAGAGATGTAATCTTGTTAAATTTAATTAGGTTCATCATTTAAAATTCAATTAACCTAAACACAACGATTCGTATGCATCAATAATAATAATATAATTTACATGCAATATGCGATTTGAAATTTGAATTTCTTTTTTTCATTTTTAGTTTTGATATTATTCTTTACTATTGAATATTCCTTCAAAGTTTTCTCTCCTAACTTATATTGAGATTTAAGATGAATGAGTTGCTTATAATTTTTTTTATCAAATGAAGTATTTAAAACCCCAAAATGCTTCTAAAGTTAAAAAAAAAAGAAATATAGAAGATCGAAGATACTGTTCTATACCGATATACCATTCTATTCAGAAGGCCCCGAATAATTTTATTTTTGTCAAATATTACTTCATTAAAATCATTTGCGCATGCTATATTTATTGATAGATAAAATTTTTGTAATTTCAAATAAAAGGTTTGTTAATCCAAAATTTGACTACGATTTGTTACGCATGTTATATTTATTGATAGACGTGATTTCTACAATTAGAAATAAAGGCACATAATCCAACAATTTGAAAAGCATTTACGCATGTTATATTTATTGGTAGATGTGATTTCTAGAATTAGAAATAAAAAAGGCACTTGATCTAATAATTTGGCAAACATTTACGCATGTCATATTTATTGACAAATATGATTCCTACAATTAGAAATAAAAGGCACTTAGTCCAGCAATTTGAAAAACATTTACGCATGTTATATTTATTGATAGACGCGATTTCTACAATTAGAAATAAAAGGCACTTACAATCAAGAGCAAAACATTATGACCACCCCTACATTTTGCAATGAACTCGCCTGGATGACGTGGAAGGCACGTGGTAAGTGGTATTTTAACTGCTGCTGGAGAGTCTGAAGAATCATTCTTTCACTTACTACTGTGTGTGCTGGGAAAGGCTGCTGATCTAAGCGACTTTGATAGAGGGCAGATTGTAATGGCTCGAAGGCTAGGAACAAGTATTTCCGAAATTGCACTACTCGTGGGTTGTTCGCGATCTACAGTTGTTAGTACGTATGCAAAGTGGATGAATGACGGTAGACGGTAGACCAGCAGTAGACGACAGGGTGTTGGACGTCTACACACTATCAAAGAAAAAGGTCGTCAGAGACTGTCTCGCATGGTGAAGCAAAACCGGTGCCAGACAGTGGCTCAGCTGACAGCCCAATACAATTCAGGGCCAAGTAGAATAGTATCGGAGCACACTGTTCAGCGGACACTGTTCGATATGGGGTACGCAGCAAACGTCCCACTCGTGTGCCTTTGCTGACCAAACGTCATCGCCAACTGCGCCTGCGCTGGGCCCGAAACATCGTGACTGGTCCAAGGATCAGTGGGAGAGAGTTGCCTGGTCAGATGAATCACGGTTTGTCATTCATCACGCCGATGGCCGTGTCAGGATACGCCGTCTTCCAGGCGAACAGTTGTTCCCTCAATGTACAGTAGGTCATACACAGGCCGGTGGTGGCAGTATTATGCTTTGGAGGACGTTCTCATGGGCGTCTCTGGGACCCGTGGTGGTGGTAGAGCAGATCATGAATGCTACAGGGTATCTGAATATCATTGTGGGCCAGTTGCACCCTTACATGGCCTCTGTTTTTCCAGCTGGAAATGGAATGTTCCAACAGGACAACGCCCTTGTCACAAGGCTAAAATTGTGTTGGAGTGGTTCCAGGAACATGACGCTGAATTCCAGTTAATGTCCTGGCCGCCTAACTCACAGGATATCAATCCGATAGAACACATTTGGGATGTCCTGGGACGGCAGCTCAGAGTTCAAAGACCACCAATTCGCAATATCTCGGTTTGTGTGACCTTTGCTAAACATCTGGTACAATCTGTCTCCGGCCATCCACCAAGGACTTGTGGCATCCATGCCAAGGCGGGTTGAAACTGTGTTGCGCGCCAAAGGTGGGCCAACTCGTTATTGACAGGTGATCATAATGTTTTGGCTCTTGAGTGTATTTCATCAATTTGAAAACGTTTACACACATGTTATATTTATTGATATACGCAATTTCTACAATTAGAGATAAAAGGCACTTAATCCATCAATTTGGCAAACATTTACGCATGTTATTAATGTTATTTATTAATAGGGGCGCTGAATGGCCGAGTGGTTTCGGGTTCGAGTCCCCGGCGGTGCCATGGATGTGTGTGTAGTGGTTTCGGAATCCACTTTAAACCGTAGGTCCTAGTCTAATATGATCGTAAGAGCATTGCGGGGGCATTGTTACTCCGTCCGTGGCTTCTCTTCAAGTTACACGCTCCCCTGGGTAATGCAAAGTGAGTAACGTCTGTGCAGCGCTTGCCTTAAGGCATTCAAGACGTCCATGTCTGTTTGTCAGCTGCATTGGGAAAAAAAATATTTATTAATAGATTTCTACAATTAGAAATAAAAGGCACTTAATCCAACAATTTGAGAATTAAATTATGTTGTGCAATTGTATTTTTTTATCTTATAATTTTTTTTTATCAAATAAAGTATTTAAAACCTCAAAAAGTTTCTAAAATTAAAAATTAAAAAAAAAATTGTCCAAAGATGTTCAACCCCCTTGATTCGAATACAGAATTTGTACCGAACTATGCCATCCTATATTCGAAGGTATCAAGTAATTTTATTTTGTCAAATATTACTTCATTAAAATCGTTTGAGCATGTTATATTTTTTGAGAGATGTGATTTCTGCAATTAGAAATAAAAGGCATTTAATCCAGTTAAACTATGCTGTGTAACTGTACCTGTAACTTTTTACAGAAAAAAAACTCGGTGTTTTACCCTTTTTTGATAAACGTCGTTTTTGTTATCAATTATTTATCAGAAGTTGTGGATACTCTCTTATCAAGACTTGTTATCCCAATATATGCCTCGAACCATTTTTAAACATCAGTTAGTTTCACTTTCAAATGTAGCGAAAGACTGATTAAATTTTTGAATATGTTTATTTATTCAATTAAATCGTATGATTTTTCTATATAGTTAAGCGACTTGAGACAAATGTGAAATTTATACCCTTCACAAATTTGTGTACTGTGGATTAAGGAAACATTTTTTGAAAAGGAAATAATACCACAGTTCAAAACAGGAATTTCAGTCTTTTCAGAAATGGTAAGTGCTTTCTTCCAAAAAACAAACATTTCGGATTTCTCCAATTGATGAAAACTGTAAAGGATTTTTATACTCTTATATATTGCATTTTAAATGAGATCAGTATTTTGTACAGAACAAAAGTAATAATGATTTTTTTGTATCGCTTTCAAAATTTTGAATATGTTATATTTAATGTTATACAAACCACGTTACTCAACAAATTTAAATGTGTTACACAAATTACGTTTCAGAAAAACTTTTATATATTAGGCAAAAGACTCTTAATAAAGGTCCAAACTTTTGTATTTGAATATATTACATGTCGCATTACATGTATATTACAATGATATCAGTATTTTGTATAGTTGCATTAGAAAAAAGTTGCAGAAAAAAATAATAATTTTTTGTAAAAATTTTGAATATGTTATATTTAAATAAAAAAAAAAATAATGATTTTTTTTTTATATTAGGCAAAAGACTTTAATAAAGGTCAAACTTTGTATTTAATATATTACATTTTACATGATAATGATATAGTATTTTGTATAGAAGTTTGCATGTTATACAAAAAAAAATAATGATTTTTTTATTGTTTTACCATGTTAACAAAGCCATCAACAAATTTAAATGTATAGATAAATTGTTTTTTTTTAGAACACTTTTAAGTATTTTTGGCCTGAATGGCCGAGTGTATGGTGCTCGGTGCCACGGGCTTTCGGGTTCGAGTCCCGGCGTTGCCATGGACGTTTGTAGTGGTTCGGGATCCACTTTAAACCGTAGGTCTCGGTCTAATAGCAGCATAAAAGCATTGTCTTGAGGTTGAGTCAAACTTCAGCCCTCGTGGTTCCTCTCTAAAGTGAAACTGCAACTCCCTTAACCATGGACCAGTCTCCCTGCACGGGGTCTTCTGAACCTAGTGTAGGTTTTCCTGCATCAGGGGGATTAGTAACAACTACAATCCTTCATCAGGGGGATTAAATATTAGGTAAAAAGAAATACTCACAGTTTTTTTATTTAATATATTACATACCGCCCAATACTTACAATAATGATAAAAAACGCTATTAATTTTAGAGAGACAAATAATTATTATCAGAACGCACAATTAAAACTCTTATTTGAGAGTGAAACAATCTTTAAAAATCCTTTTTAATTTTATAATAAAGAATTGTTAAAAATCTTCATGCTTTTGCATTTAGTATTTAAAATATTAAAAGAAATTTTGAAAAAAAAAAAAAAAATAATAATAATAATAATAATACTGTGAAATAAAAAAAAAAAAAAAAAAAAAAAAACTTTTTTTTTTAAATATTGGCAAGAACTTTTACTGGATTTGCATTTCCCATATTACATACTAAATAAAGTTAATATTTTTGCAAGGACTTTTATTACTATAAATAGCCATAATAATATTTATGTAGTATGATTGATTTTGAAAACATACAAAAATTTACTATCAGTTTATTTAATATTATGAAAACTTTACACCTTAATAAGCAACATTTAAATGTACATTCAAATTATATTTGAAACATGTTTGAATTTTCAACTCAATATTTAAATTTTGCAATTATATATCCTATCAGTAATCAATCAATCAATAACAATAATAAGTAATCAAATAAATCAGATGAAAATATTTATCGAAATGTGATTAATTTTGAAAAAAACATAAATCCAACATTGTTAAATAAATCAATATATTTACTTCATCGTAATAATCAAATCAATTAGATCAAAGTATTCATTTGAAGTGATTAATTTTGAAGAAGACATAAACCCAATATTATTAAATAAATCAAAATATTTATTTCATCTTAATAATCAAAGCAATTAGATCAAAGTATTCAATTGAAGTGATTAATTTTGAAGACATAAACCCAATATTATTAAATAAATCAAAATATTTATTTCATCTTGATAATCACAGCAATTAGATAAAAATATTCAATTGAAGTGATTAATTTTGAAAAAGACATAAACCCAATATTATTAAATAAATCAAAATATTTATTTATCTAATAATCAAATCAATTAGATCAAAATATTTATTGGAAGTGGTTAATTTTGAAAAAGAGGCAAAACCAATATTTTTAAATAAACAAAATAATTTTTTAAAAAGTTGCTAAGAATTTTTCAAAGCTTTACATTGAAGTATTACATTTTGAAATGAAATTAATTTTTAAAATAAATCTTTTATTTCATCTAAAATCAAAGCAATAATAATATTCATATTGAAGTGATTGATTTTGAAACATAAAAAATATTTACTAAATCAAAATATTTAATATTATGAAAACTTTACAAATTAATAAGTTATTAACATTTAAATGTACATTCAAATTATATTCGAAACATGTTTGAATTAATCAAATCAAAAATATTTAAATTTTGCAAATATATATATCCTATTTTAATAAACAAATCAATAACAATAATAAGTAATCAAATAAATCAGATGAAAATATTTATCTAAATGTGATTACTTTTGAAGAATAATAAACCCAGTATGATTGATTTTGAAAAATAAAAAATTTATTTCATCTTAATAATCAAAGCAATTAGATCAAAGTTTCAATTGAAGTGATTAATTTTGAAACATAAACTTTTATTATTAAATAAATCAAAATATTATTTCAATAATCTTGATAATCAATAGCAATTAGATAAAAATATTCAATATTTTTATTAATTTTTTGAAAAGACATAAACCCAATATTATTAAATAAATCAAAATATTTATTTCATCTTAATAATCAAAGCAATTTGAAAATATTCAATTGAAGTGATTAATTTTGAAAAAGACATAAACTCCAATATTGTTAAATAAATCAAAATATTTATTTCATCTTAATAATCAAATCAATTAGATCAAAATATTCAATTGAAGTGATTAATTTTGAAAAAGACATAAATCCAATATTATTAAATAAATCAAAATATTTATTTCATCTTAATAATCAAAGCAATTAGATCAAAATATTCAATTGAAGTGATTAATTTTGAAGACATAAACCCAATATTATTAAATAAATTGAAACATTTATTTCATCTTAATAATCAAATCAATTAGATCAAAATATTCAATTGAAGTGATTAATTTTGAAAAATACATAAACCCAATATTATTAAATAAATCAAAATATTTATTTCATCTTAATAATAAAATTAATTAGATCAAAAATATTCAATTGAAGTGATTAATTTTGAAAAGACATAAACCCAATATTATTAAATAAATCAAAATATTTATTTCATCTTAATAATCAAATCAATTAGATCAAAATATTCAATTGAAGTTTTGAAAAAGACATAAACCCAATATTATTAAATAAATCAAAATATTTATTTCATCTTAATAATCAAATCAATTAGATCAAAGCATTCAATTGAAGTGATTAATTTTGAAAAATACATAAACCCAATATTATTAAATAAATCAAGATATTTATTTCATCCTAATAATCAAAGCAATTAGATCAAAATATTCAATTGAAGTGATTAATTTTGAAAGACATAAACCCAATATTATTAAATAAATCAAAATATTTATTTCATCTTAATAATCAAAGCAATTAGATCAAATTATTCATTTGAAGTGATCTATTCATCTGATTAATTGAAGTGAAGTATTTATCTGATTAATCAAATCAAAATATTTATTTTATGTGGTTAATTTTTGGAAAAGAGGCAAAAACAATATTTTTAAATAAACAAATCAATTTTTTTAAAAAAGTTGCTAAGAACTTTTCATAGGTTTATATTGGCGTATTACATACTAAATGAAATTAATATTTTTCAAAGCACTTTTATTGCTATAAATAGCAATAAAAATATTTATGTTACATGAATAATTTTGAGAAATGTACAAAACTATTTAAATTTAAATTTAAATTATGTTTGAAACACGTTTGAAATTTCAACTCAATTTTTAAATTTTGTAATTATTTATCATATCTAAAACCAATTCATCAATATTAATAACAATTAATCAAATCAATCAGATCAAAATACTTACCTAAATGATTCAGTTTGAGAAAGATACAAACCTAATATTGTTAAATAAACAAATAAAAAAATTTTTTTTTTTAATAGTTGGTGTGAACTTTTCCTGGTTTTGTATTTAATGTGTTACATACTAAATGAAATGAAAATTTTGTCAAGCACTTTTATAGTTATGAATAGCAATAAAAGTATTTATGTAATATGACTGATTTTTGTAAAACAACACTTTAGGATTGTTTAATATTATAACAACATTACACTTTAAAAGAAATTTAAATGTATAATTGAAATTATGTTTTGAAACATAATTCAAAATTTAAATTTTATAACAAAGATGAAATATAATTTCCTTTACTACTGATATCGTTGGTAAAATTATAAATTTAGTGGACATAATTACAGATATTATTATGTTATGTTATTTTTTTAAAATATTAGCCGAATAAATATTTTGTTGAGATATTTATTTAGTACTTTCTTTTTTTTTTCCAATTAATAATTATAAACTTTAAATTAACTAAAATAAAATATTTTTACTATAGTATAGATAAGTTAAAATAATATTCATAGTAAGTAATATGATACAATTGTGATTATTTAATATTAAAACAACATTACGCCTTTATAAGTCACATTTTAATGTATAATTTAAATTATATTCGAAAATACAACAACTCAATGTTTAAATTTCGAAATTATTAATCAATTCTATAATCAATCAATAATGTTTAATCAAATCAATTAGATCAAAATATTTATTTCAGATGATTAATTTAAAAAAGACGCAAACCCAATATTGTTAAATAAACAAATCAATTATTTTTGTAAAAGTTAGTAAGAACTTTTCATGATTTTATATTAACGTACTACATACTAAATGAAATTAATATTTTGTAAAGCAATTTTATAGTTATAAATGGCAATAAAAATATTTATGTAGTATGATGGATCTTGAAATACATGCATAAATATATTATACGACTATTTAAAATTATAACACAACTGCACTTTGATTAACAAATCTAAATGTACAATCGAAATGGGCCTGAATAGTCGAATGTCTAGCGCAGGCTGCCATAGTTTACGGGTTCGAGACCCGGTGGTGCCATGGATGTTTGTAGTGGTTTGGAATCCACTTTAAACTGTAGGTGTCAGTTTAATATGATCGTAGATCGTTCTTTGTCTTGATGTTCAGTCAGTCTTCAGCCCTCGTAGTTCCTCACTAAAAGTGAAGCTGCATATTACCCTTAGCCATGGCCCAGTCGCCTGCGACGGAGTCTTCTGGACCTGGTGTAGGCTTTTCTGCACCAGGAAAGTTACTAACAACATTTGAAATTATGTTTGACAACATAATTCGATATTTAAATTTCGTAATAAAGATGAGATATAAATTCTTTTTACAATCGACACTGTTGGGAAAATTAAAGATTAGGAACTTAATGAACATAAATGCAGATATTATTCTAATAATTCTTTAATAATAATGAAGAATGCTTTGTTTTTGTTTAAAATATTAACTATATGACTATTGAATATATAAATTTATGGACTACATAAATATATAATATATTTACTTAATATTTTCTTTTTGCTTCTAACTAATAATTCTGAACTTTCTACTAACTAAAAATATATTAATTTTACTTAAAAACATGAATTATTGTACATGAAACGATTTATGGGTTGGTGAGCTGCAGGAATGGCAACTTGGTTGAAATCTAGATACTGTACCACTGAGGACGTCACCAATCTTGCAACCCCGAATATCTTCGCCAATTTCTTTAGGGTTACAATACTCTAGAGGAATTCTTAACTTCTTTCTTTTCACGAACGATATAATGACTATTTATTTCTACTTTGATAGTTATTTGCACAATTTTTTAGTTATAGTAAATAAAGAACATAAATATATGTTCTTTTAAATATTTATTTCGATAAATTATTGATTATTCTGAGATTGTTCTTATAACGTAACTTATAATAAGTTACGTTTTATATAAGTTTTCTGTATCTTATAATCAGAAAATAAATAATTTTTATGATGCTGCCATTCATGAAAATACGAAACAAACAAGAAAAACGATTTTTTAATTTATTAATAACTTATATTTGATTATCAAATAATTATTTTCTTTTTAATGCTGTTGAAATAATTACGGTTTTATAACAACCGTTATTTGAATTTGCGCGAAAAAATGTTATTTTTTTTGTTTTTAGAATGTTATTTCACAGCGGAAACGTCGATCGAATGTTTCTTTTTAATGCTGCTGGCATATAAATTTGGCAAAATAATGATATATTTTGGCATAAAAACGATAGCATTTGGCGTAAAAGTATTCAAGATAAAAAAATTTTGTGATAAAAATTTGGCGATAAAACATTAACTTTTGGCGTAAAAAAAAAAAAAAAAAAAAAAAAAAAAAATCGCTTAGCGAAAACGTTTGCCGGTAAAGCGATAAATGTTGACGATAAAGCATTTCAAGGATTAAAAGTTTGGCAGGATAGTGAAAATATTTGGCTTTAAAGAGATAAACTTAGACTTTAAAGCAATTTCAGGAATAAACTTTGACGTAATAGCTGTTTGGCTACTAATGTTGGCGTAATAGCACTGTTTGGAGATGAATTTTGGCGAAATAGCATTTTACGATAACGCTGAACCTCGGCAACTATTTTGTTTATTTGGCGATTTAGCATCCCATTAAAGGAGTTTGGCGTAATATAATTTTTACCCCTAAAACTACCTGGTCTATTCATTACTATACTTACTTAACGGCAACCTGGCGATGTATTTGGCACAAAGGGTACATGTTTCTAGATTTTTACCGACAAGTTCAAGCCGTGGGTTGTGCACCACTGACAAATTCTTTTTTGCATTGTCAGGCAAACAACTGGCAAACTGACATGAGAAATGGTGACACAAGGCATGGTGCCAATTATTTGGAGAGACTGCGGAATATTTTTGAATTTGTGGAAAACGAATTAGACCCGGAAACAATCCGCCTGGAAATTATCCTGGGAATTATCCACACGGAAATCATCCATCCCGACCTACGACTGATGCCAGAGCAAAGTCGCGTCAAAGGCGATTAACCGTCCAGAAACTGAACGAATTACGAGAGAAGATCTGCAACACGTGCATCGCTATCAACTATGTCAAGGCTGGAGGGTATGTAGCAGAATTAAGTGGGAGCGGTGGTTAACATTGTTGGAGCTCTGATGGCTTTCCTAAATCTTCCTTCAGGACAGACTGTACTTCTAGTCGGCAATCTGGTTAACAATTCAGGTATGGCATTTGTTATTACACGGTAATCTATACATTATAACAGTTGTTCTCAAACTTTTTATCTGTCCTTTTCCTCTTACAAAGTAAATCTACTACAAAACCCGTTTTATTGTTGGCAACTCAATGGCAAACACGACACGTTAAGAAGCGTCTCGATTCGGCAACTGAACTGCATGGGTTTTTATGAAAATGTTTGGGGTTTTTATTTAACTACACATCTATACGAGACAGTTAATTCCAAAATCATCATCCCAATCGTGGAACACACTTTTTTGATTTGCAGAAACAATTCATAGTAAAACTTTGAAAAATGGCGCCAATAAGAAAAAAATATATATATTTCGCTAATACTGTAACGCTGTAGAAATTTTCATGATAATTCTATGTTAGACTTCTGTAACATTTTTATATTCATTTTTTTGCAGGTACTTTTGCAAGTAAACTGTCAAGATTAGTTGAAATTTTACTATCAAATATTTACCTGAAGGAGCTTGAAAACATTTTGAAGAAGGAACCAGAACTTTCTTGCCTGTTCCAGAATTTGCTGATGTTGTCCAGCGATCTGGAAGGAAGTTCCGAAATATTAGTAGGTTATTTCACGAGTTAGCCAGCTTGTACATATCAATGCAATCTTTCAGTAGAACCTTGGAACTCATGGATAAGGAAAGATACTCTCTGCACATCGGTACAGATGTCCAGATTGGGAAACTGATGGAATTCAGTCATCAATTAGGGATGTCGCCTGAATTGTCAGAGAAGTGTCGGAAGATGTGCTTTGTTCTGAGTACCACCGCTACTCCTGGCTTGATGACAGTAATATACGCACCCAAAGTATATAACCTACTCTGTGGCAAAGCAGCTGCAGAACGAACAAACACTGGAACAGGAGAAGCAACCTACAATGAAGCGTACAGCATGCCATCACTTCTGGATGGCAGAAACGCTGATATACCAACTGCAAGACAAGTATCTGTGTACAGTGCGTTTCAAGTAATAAATGCTCTAAAAAGTATCGTTTCTCTTCAAAATGCAATGTATATTATCAGGATAAGTGCAAGTATTCAGAGGCTTTGAAACTGCTGTCGGACCTTTCAAGTTTTCAAATGAAAACAATTGATTACAAAAAAATTACTGGTATCCAGGCTGTACACTTTACACTGCATACCGCCTTCAATGTGTTAATACGATGATTCCTGCCTTCTGTGTTATTGCCTTATAATTTATTTTACTTCAATGCATTTTCTCTGGAAAGTATTAAATTATAAAGCATTTAGAAATCGATATTTATAAAAACCACGATATGAAACACAGGCGTCTATGTCTTTATGAATTCTCCATGTGTAAAACATATTTTTCATAAGCACTAATTCTTGGAGCAGGACAGCTCGGCTTATCGATAAGAGTTCTCGTTTGAAATTTCAAGTCATCACCTTTTTCAGTTTGCAAGCAATCTCGATCAATTGAAGGAAGAACGAAGCTCTTGGCTGGTGAGCAGCCATACTCTTACTGTCATGGATTGTTGGTCATTGGTCCATGCTCCTTGAATTGCCTATGCCTTATTTTTTTAATATTAATATTAAAATCTAAAGTAAGAAGGAGAATAGGAGCCTATAAGAATCTATGCAAAAGGGAAAATAGGAAATTATAATTAATACATTGAAAAGATGATTGATCTGCCAATAAGTGGAGTTCGCTCTGTGCCACTTCAGAAAGAGAAGATTAGGGAAAGAACACTAATTGAGGATATTCAGAACAGTTCTAGGACACTTTATATTTTCAAATAGGATAATGTTATAAATTGGAAAAGATCTAAGTACAGAGTTAGTTACCAGTGAGAGAGATAGAATCATAAAACTTTTTAGATATTGACGGTGGATTTTCTAATACAGGGAAGGTCAACAGAGCTAATAACATCCTCATTGCAGAAGTGCCAAGGTTAATTTATAATCATTCGAACAATTTGATTTTCAGTTCTTTGAACAATTTCCAAACTAGATTTGGCTGCAGAGCCCCAAACCGGACTTGCGTATGGGATAGTGGGACGCATGTAATATATATAAATCAGTATTTTATTCGTGATGGACGCCTTAGATTTTCGACAAAGGAGCGGATAAAAAATACAAGCAGGAGAGTTAAAATTTTTCTTAGATTATTAATATGCATACGATAAGTGAGGGATTTATCAAGAGCAACACCTAAGTATTTAATTTGCGAAGACCAGTTGACAATGTTATTAAAAATGGTGATGTTCGGATGTTATATTATGCTTGCCCGTAAAGAGAACAGCTTCAGTTTTGTCAGTGTTCAAAGCAATTTCCATTTTGTAAGCCAGTTTTCAAGAGAAGAGATGCAATTTTGCAGTAAATAAGTAATATAACAAGAATTTTCATTTTGGCAAAGGAATGCAGTATCGTTAACTAGAAAGTAATTTCGACATCAGGATATAGAGATATTGTAAAGAATAGGCTCTAAAAGAGATTCCTGTAGGACTCCTGTTTTAATATTTCCAATTTTAGAGTCAGCTTTATTAACCATAACAACAAATTTTCTGTTAGTAAGAAACTTTAAGGATTGAGGATTGAATAGTTTTGATACTAAACGGAGGAAAATTAAAAGAAATAAGCTTATATAGATTATACCACTAATACATACTCTATCAAATGCTTTTGTTATTAATTTGTGCTCGATAAATAGAAACTGAATGTGTATTTCCATTCGTGTATGAATGCTTTAGTATACAATTCTCTTTCAGATTGAAACTGAATTTAAAAATTAAGAACACTGTAATGATATATTTACAAGAAATTAATAACTTTTGTAAAATATGTCTATAATAAAACTATAAAAATTATTGTGTTCCTATTATTTACAGATAGATATCCAATAATAATAAATAAATAAAATTGAACTCGCCCATTACGCATAAAAATTTATGTTTTATGTTCTAATGCAGCTTGCAAACACACTTAATATTATCTTTGATGCATTAAGGCAAGCACTGCACCGACTTTACTCACTCCAGGAGGTGCGTGTAGCTTGAAGGTAAGTTACGGACGCGGAGTAACACGACCCCCACAACACTCTACGATCATGTTAGACCGGACACCTAAGATTTAAAGTGGATTCCGAATCCCTGCAGACATCCATGGCACCGCCGGGATCGAACCCGAAACCTGCGGTACCGAGCGCCAGACGCTTGGCGCCATTCAGGCTCTTCGTTAGATAATGTTAACTATTATATTTCTTTTAAAAATTTTTTTTTAGTGAAATGAGAATTAATTCTCACTATGTGAACAAGAGATTTGGCGTATGGGATGGTGTACACACTTGTATATGGGAATCCAATCAGACCGGAATTCTAGAGATATTTATATTAAAATAACTGCATAAACCCAATTCATTTAGCAAATGATTCGTAATTACAATTTTTTACGTAATTTTATAAAGGTTCCTGTAAATATGAATAATCTATGGCTTAAAAGGTTCACTGAATTTGTGAGCAAATATATTCAAACCTATCTGAAAAGTGGCGATGACATCGTATACCAAGAGAAACAACTCCACCAGCTGTTTGTATTATAGATCCTAAAACCTATTCATGAAATAATAATTCTATTCATATTAAAGAATAATTAATGACGTAGAGTGATAAAAATAGTTGCATTATTCAATCGAAAGATGGCGCTGCTATATAATGACGAGGCATTTGCATTAAATGTACTGCTAAACTCTATCAATAAATAAAATTTGCAAAGAAATTTCTATAGTTCTGTACGGATATGATTACAGAAATAAAATCTTTGATTATCTTATCATCTTTTATTACCTTTGTTGAAATTGAATCTTTGATTATCAAAAAAGAAAACAGTAAATTTTTATTTATTGTACCTATTTCTAAGTTTTTTTCTTTTACTTTCACAAATTGAATAATTATTTCAAAAACTCTAGGATTGCTAAAATTCTACATCAAATCAAGTTGAGTAAAAAAAAAGATCCATCGCTAAATACTATGTATAATAGAACTATTGAAAACCAAAAGCACATTTATTAATTTAAGAGAATTAAATTTCTATAGTGTGATAGTATATGAGATGATGCTTGTATAATGTGATATTAAGTAAAATTTCTGATTATTGTGGCTTTTCCTTCCAATCTATGATACATATTAAAAATCATAAAACTTTTATCCTCAAATGTTGTTAGGTAAATTCATAAGATTCAGGGTATTTGGTTTCCACTCTTCACTCATATTTTCATTCAAGAATTAAATGATTCAACAAAACTACAAGCAAAAAAATAGTATTTTATTTAAAGTAAAATATCGAACCTATTAAACATTTATTAAAATTTTGTGTTAGGCCTGACCTGTAAGTTTGAATTAAGTAATTTGAAATTCTTTTGGGTAAAAAAGCTTACTTTTATAAATAAAATTCTGTGTATTTTTGAACATTTGTGGGAAGACTGTTCTCACGTTCCTAAGCCATTCAAGATCATTTAAAAAGGTATCTTTATTTACTTGTTGTCTACTTTATTCAAGGACTTCAACAAAAACTTGTTTAAAAAGGAACCACAATGCAATACATATCATCATAATTAAGGCCCTATGACAGGGGTGGCCAACACGCGGCCCGCCTTGAATATATTTCCGGCCTATGAGATTTGGCACATTATAAAAATATATTTATTTTATAATGGCCAAAGTAGTGATAGCCAATGTATTAAAAAAATACATTATTTGTGCATCCATATATATTTAAAATTACATCAAATAGGCAAAAAGAAATAAAAAAATTTACAGCTGCTTTTGAAAGCCAACTCGGTAATTTAGAGTTAAACAAATACAACACAATTTTTGAAACACATTCATCTCCCTTCCATGTTGAAATCGCGTCATCCCCAGAATATCTCCAAATTGAACTAGTAGACTTACAATGCAATATTGAATTGAAACATATTTTTGAAAATTAGAATCAAAGAAAGATTTTTATAGAACTTATAGAAATTGAGATATCTGGTACAAAAAGTTGTCAGTACTTTGGATTCAATTTACACCTACGAGTTTTTTCCCCCTCGAAAATGAAATTGTCCAAACACAAAACACGCCCAAACATAACGGACGCCAACCTGCAACACCCATTATGACGTGAGATTATAATTGAGATATCTGGTACAGAAAGTTGTCAGTACTTTGGATTCAATTTACACCTACGAGTTTTTTTCCCCTCGAAAATGAAATTGTCCAAACACAAAAACACGCCCAAAAAAACGGACGCTAACCTGCAACACCCATTATGACGTGAGATTATAATTGAGATATCTGGTACAAAAAGTTGTTAGTACTTTGGATTCAATTTACACCTACGAGTTTTTTTTTCCCCTCGAAAATGAAATTGTCCAAACACAAAACACGCCCAAACATAACGGACGCTAACCTGCAACACCCATTATGACGTGAGATTATAATTGAGATATCTGGTACAAAAAGTTGTCAGTACTTTGGATTCAATTTACACCTACGAGTTTTTTTTTCCCCCTCGAAAATGAAATTGTCCAAACACAAAACACGCCCAAACATAACGGACGCTAACCTGCAACACCCATTATGACGTGAGATTATAATTGAGATATCTGGTACAAAAAAGTTGTCAGTACTTTGGATTCAATTTACACCTACGAGTTTTTTCCCCCTCGAAAATGAAATTGTCCAAACACAAAACACGCCCAAACATAACGGACGCTAACCTGCAACACCCATTATGACGTGAGATTATAATTGAGATATCTGGTACAAAAAGTTGTCAGTACTTTGGATTCAATTTACACCTACGAGTTTTTTTCCCCCTCGAAAATGAAATTGTCCAAACACAAAACACGCCCAAACATAACGGACGCTAACCTGCAACACCCATTATGACGTGAGATTATAATTGAGATATCTGGTACAAAAAGTTGTCAGTACTTTGGATTCAATTTACACCTACGAGTTTTTTTTTTCCCTCGAAAATGAAATTGTCCAAACACAAAAACACGCCCAAACATAACGGACGCTAACCTGCAACACCCATTATGACGTGAGATTATAATTGAGATATCTGGTACAAAAAGTTGTCAGTACTTTGGATTCAATTTACACCTACGAATCGTTTTTTTTTTTTTCCCCTCGAAAATGAAATTGTCCAAACACAAAACACGCCCAAACATAACGGACGCTAACCTGCAACACCCATTATGACGTGAGATTATAATTGAGATATCTGGTACAAAAAGTTGTCAGTACTTTGGATTCAATTTACACCTACGAGTTTTTTTCCCCTAGAAAATGAAATTGTCCAAACACAAAACACGCCCAAACATAACGAACGCTAACCTGCAACACCCATTATGACGTGAGATTATAATTGAGATATCTGGTACAAAAAGTTGTTAGTACTTTGGATTCAATTTACACCTACGAATCGTTTTCCCCCTCGAAAATGAAATTGTCCAAACACAAACACGCCCAAACATAACGGACGTTAACCTGCAACACCCATTATGACGTGAGATTGTAATTGAGATATCTGGTACAAAAAGTTGTCAGTACTTTGGATTCAATTTACACCTACGAATCGTTTTTTTTTTTCCCCTCGAAAATGAAATTGTCCAAACACAAAACACGCCCAAACATAACGGACGTTAACCTGCAACACCCATTATGACGTGAGATTGTAATTGAGATATCTGGTACAAAAAGTTGTTAGTACTTTGGATTCAATTTACACCTACGAATCGTTTTTTTTTTCCCCTCGAAAATGAATTTGTCCAAACACAAAACACGCCCAAACATAACGGACGTTAACCTGCAACACCCATTATGACGTGAGATTGTAATTGAGATATCTGGTACAAAAAGTTGTTAGTACTTTGGATTCAATTTACACCTACGAATCGTTTTTTTTCCCCCTCGAAAATGAAATTGTCCAAACACAAAACACGCCCAAACATAACGGACGTTAACCTGCAACACCCATTATGACGTGAGATTATAATTGAGATATCTGGTACAAAAAGTTGTTAGTACTTTGGATTCAATTTACACCTACGAATCGTTTTTTTCCCCTCGAAAATGAAATTGTCCAAACACAAAACACGCCCAAACATAACGGACGCTAACCTGCAACACCCATTATGACGTGAGATTATAATTGAGATATCTGGTACAAAAAGTTGTTAGTACTTTGGATTCAATTTACACCTACGAATCGTTTTTTTCCCCCTCGAAAATGAAATTGTCCAAACACAAAACACGCCCAAACATAACGGACGTTAACCTGCAACACCCATTATGACGTGAGATTGTAATTGAGATATCTGGTACAAAAAGTTGTTAGTACTTTGGATTCAATTTACACCTACGAGTTTTTTCCCCCTCGAAAATGAAATTGTCCAAACACAAAACACGCCCAAACATAACGGATCCAACCTGCAACACCCATTATGACGTGAGATTATAATTGAGATATCTGGTATAAAAAGTTGTTAGTACTTTGGATTCAATTTACACCTACGAATCGTTTTTTTTTTTTTTCTCGAAAATGAAATTGTCCAAACACAAAATAAGCTCAAACGTAACGGACGCCAACCTGCAACACCCATTATGACGTGCAAATACCCAAACTAAACACGATTTGCAAAAGCTAAATGAAAGAGTGGAGAAACAAATATCGCACGAGTAAAATAAATATTTCTTACTGATTTCATTTTTTTTTATTTCATTTATAGTGTTATATATTTCTTTACAATGTGGGTTCAGTATCATTATTATTTTACATTATCTATGTTCACATGTAAGAATAATAGTAAACAAAAAAAATTACTCATTATATTTCAATCTCGTCACTCCAAAAAATGTGTATAGTGGGCCTAAATCTAATATGGGGATATATAATTTTATATGGACCCGCGGTGTTAAGATGTATTTCCAAAATGGCCCGCAAGATCATTTGGATTGGCCATTACTGCACTATGGCATATCAATACGTACAAATGGACCTTAGAATCGATTCCATCAAAATCGCATGGGTATCCCTTGCCAGTAATTGTTTCTTACTCAATAAGTCATGCCAGATTAAATGTCAACCCAGCTCACGTGTAGTAATGTCATTCATTTCGTCGTACCTCCTCAAAATTTTGATGTCTTTATTATAAATGTCAAATGTGTTATAAAGAGATCAGATGCTTATATTTTAAAAATAAGATCTTTACGAAGATATCTAAATATTTTGCACTTTTGTAGAAAAGAAGGCAGGGACAGTTTTCTTATTAAATAATGCAAAAAAAAAAAAAAAAAAAAAAAAAAAAAAAAAAAGGGCATTTAGTGTAACTCTTGTTATTGTATTCTTTCATGTTTACCATTTAAGACATTTTTATGGTTAAATTTTGTTTTTTTTTTCATTAAATTAATTTTTCTTTCTTTTTTTTTTCAATTATTTTCATGCGTTAAACTTCTATTTGTAGAAATCGTGTTTCATCTATTCTTCTTATCTGATTCTTTTTTTTTTTTTAATCAGTGTCTAATTTATTATTATTATTTTACATTTTTCTTACATTGTTAATGAGGGATATAACGATGAATTCACTTTCATGTTTACCACTTAAGACATTTTTATGGTTAGATTTTGTTTTTCTTTCATTAAAATTAGTACTTTTCTTCTTTTTACAATTATTTTCAGGCGTTAAACTTCTAGTTGTAGGAGTCAGGTTTCATCCATTTTTTCTTTTCTAATTATCGTTTTTAAATCAATGTATAATTGTTTTTATTTTATTATTATTATTATTATTATTATTATTTTACATAGTTCATAATTTTTTAATTTTATTATTATTATACTTATTCTGACATTGTTCTACGTGGTCAAAATTTTCTGGTTCATATTAAGTTTTTCTTTAAGATAATATTTCAGTCATTTTCATTTTTTTCTGATAATGACTGAATTACTGTACGTTTTCGGTAGTTTTCCGTTAGACGGACGCAAATTTGGCCAGCATCAGATTTTTTTTTTTTTTTTTTTTTTTAGCGACGAAGCAACAACTAGATGTATATAAAATTTCGAGAAAAAAAAAAAACTATTTCATAAAAATTAAATATAAAGTAGATCTAACAAATGCATTTGAATTACTTAAACTGAATAAAACAACTGAAATTTTATTAAAATCATATAGAAATAGCTATAGACTAAAACAATAACCGTCGGAAAAAAACAATAAACAGAATAGATGAAGTAATTTAACAATACAAAGAAACAAAAATATTGTGATGGAAAAAAAAAAAGAAATTTGATTGCTGATTTGTTTTAAAATGAACAGATATGCAGATAATATTCTACATATTACAGACAATTCTCTTAGAACAATGAATGCTTAATTAGATATACGTGACAAATAAACAAAGAACAGCTTATTGTTTAGAATTTATGAATGAGTACATATTCGAAGATACTACAAATTACACAATATTATAACAAGAAAACAATTGTATGCAAATATTTAATAAAATCTCTAAGATAATAAGTAATTGAATTTTTAACAATTTATTAGATAATTAAGAAAGTAGTTAAATGAATGCAAGAAATTGTTTCTCAAAAAAACCCTTTGGCGTGATTTCAAAAGTCGCCACAAATATCGCGTTCATGCACTAACAAAGATTCTTCAAATTTCAGAATAGCTGTAAATTGGAAATATTAGATTTCCCAAGTTATTACCCCTAAAAATTACAACGCCAATTGTGGGTTAAATTGCACTGCAATTGATTATTTGGCGTGAAAAAAACTTTCTAAAATGAGAAGATATTACAAATTACACAATATTATAACAAGAAAATAATTATATGCAAATACTTAATCAAATCTCTAAGATAATAAGTAATTGAATTTTTAACAATTTATTAAACAATTAAGAAAATAGTTAAGTAAATGCAAGAAATTGTTTCCGCTCCTTTGGCGTGATTTCAAAAGTCGCCATAAATGTCGCATTCATTCGCACACATTTAACCAAGATTCTTCAAATTTCAAAATAGGCCTAAATTGGAAATATTAGATTACGCCAAATTACAACGCGAAAGATGTGTATTAAACTGCACTGCAATCTATTTATTTGGCATAAAAAAAACTTTCTAAAATGAGAAGAGGGTAAAATTAGAGAGAGAGCATAGTGAGCTTCTTTTATATTTAAACAATTTTAAATTGGCCCTTTTTAGAGGTTTCATTTGTTTTGCCGTTCTACGATCATTTTGTGCACACTTTGGATTTGGGCTATTTAGACCGGGGCCTACAGTTTAAAGTGGATTCCGAACCACCAAAAAACATCCATGCCACCACCAGAATTTGAACCTGAAGCATGTGGTACCAAAGGCCAGAGAGCTAGACCAGGGGGTGGCCGACCCGTGCCTCATGAACATTTTTCCGGACCGTGAGATTTATCATACTTTTACAAAATATATTTATTTTATAATGGCAAATCAATGTATTAAAAAATGCATTATGTGTGCATCCCTATATTCAAAAATTAACTGTCGAAATTATGAGAAAAAGTTAACTTTGATATTAAAATAATATTCATGCGAATATACGACCTATATTGCCTGTTTTATTTATGAGTTTACAGTTATGAGTTTGCAGAATAGTTAAATTATATTCTGCGAACTCATGATGCGCGCGCAGCGATTTGCAAAAGCTAAGTGAAAGAGTGGAGAAACAAATATCACACTAGTAAAATAATTTTAATGATTTCCTTTTTATTAATTTCGTTTACGTTTATATATTTTTTATATTTCATTTTTAGCGTGATATATTTCTCTACAATGTGCGTTTAGTATCATTATTATTATATAATCTATGATCACATGTAAGAATAATAGAAAACACAATAATAATAAATCATAATGTTTCAATTTTTCACTCCAAAATATGTCTATGGTGGGTCTAAATCTAATATAGGGATATATAATTTTATATGTGGCCCGTGGAGTAAGGATGCATTTCCAAAGTGGCCCGCAGGATCATTTGGATTGGTCATCCCTGTTTTAAAGGTCTGGTTTGTCGCTCTACTGTCACACTTTGGGTGCATTGGGGGTTATTTTGTGCACATTTTGGGCTATTCAGATAGGGACTTACATTTTAAAGTGGATTTCAAACCACTAACAAACATCCATGCCATCCCCAGAATTCGAACCTGTAGCACCACAGGCCAGAGAGCTAGACAATTGGCCACCAGGCCGCAATTTTTATAGGAGAGGCCCGTGATAGACTGTCTGCACCCCCTACTCTGAAATATTCGTTTCTTCTGTATTTTTTCCAGTATCACCATCTATTAATGGACTTTATATTTATTCAAAACGATAACTTCATACAGAAATCTATAATTTTTTCCCCTTTTTAATTTTAATGAACTCTTTAAATATGAAACATAATCCATAGTTCCTTTGTTTTAATCTTTTACATAAATCGGATATGTAATTTTTCCCCAGAATGTTTAAATAAGTATAATGTAATGCTAAAAAAATTGCATAGCTCATTGAGTTAGTATAGTGGTTAGTATTGGCTGCAATAAACCAGGTTCAAATCCTAATCATATATTTTTTGTCCTACGTGTTTTAAAAGGTTTTTGGACGAAATCGATATTATGCATTATTTTAGTATTAAAAAATGAAAGTTCATTTTTTTAATTTTTTTCAATTCCTTCTATTAGCTCACACTCTCCCTATATATATATGTTGTTCAAATTTTCAATCGTTCATAAAATACTGTTTATTCATCCACTCAAGTTCAAGTACATTTTTTTTGAACTTGTAGTGGATGACACTGGATGTTAATACAGTTTTTTTTCAAATATTAACTCATTAATTAAATTTAATTAATTGATTTTATTTTTTTTTAGATTTAAGTTGCATGTATATACCAATAGATGGCGCCAGATAAACTTAAAAAAATGGATGAAAATTATTTATAAAGGACTTTTTCAATATAGTGATAAAAAAAGTAGGAATCGACTTTAATTTTTTTTTTTTTTTTATATTACTTGTTTAACTTGAACTAAATTTGTGAATGTTTTTAATTTGTTTTAATTAAGAGAAATTTATGTTGGTATACTTTTATTATTTCTTGTTCATTATACATTAGTTTTATTATGTACTTCTTGGTTATATCTGTTACAAAGAAAAATAACACAATTTGGCATAAGGAAGAAGGGAAAATATTTGGGGAAAAACTCAGATTCGATAGGGAAAAAACGTGCATACAAGCTATCTTGTGTCTGTCCACTTTTTAAGGTGAAACATAAAGCGAGAGGTTAAATTAAGACTTATTAGGAAGAAAAGTGAAGAAACCAATAAAGAATTTTACAAACATAATCTTATTTATGTTCTTGAAAATAGCAAGTTAATAAAAAATCACAGTTTAGAATATAGTATTATACAGCATGCCACAGTACCAAGCTCAAAAAATTCTAGAGGGCTTAGGATACTTAGACGACTCGGTATCACAACAGCAACTTTACATCGGAAATGCTTTCCTGAGGTTGTTGATGGCGTTTTATGGGTAAAGAATTTTTGAGCAATAAATTATTCCTTTCACATAGAGAAAGAGTTATAGTTAGCCGATATGTACTTGGCAGTAATGAAAGACTCGCACATCACTTGTACACCACATCACTATACCTAGAGCTGAGTTGCCCCTTTACAGTTTGGGAATAATGTGGTTCAGAAATCTGATTGGGCTTTGTGATGGTCTACGGTCATATGAGACCGGGACCTACGGCTTAAAGTGGATTCCGAACCACTACAAGCATCCAGCCAAGATTCGAGTCCGAAACTTGTGGCACCGAGCACCAAAGCGCTAGCTACATGGCCAGACGACTAACTACAGACTCTACACGATTTGTACATTTATGCATAGCCAATAGTGGATGGGACACGGTAATTTGATGGATTGGCTGTTCGATCGCCTGATCAATCCCACATTGATTACTTCTTTTTAGGGCATATCAAGGCACTAGTGTATGACATTCGTCGACAATTGGGAAGAACTGATTGCACTCACCCCTGTGGCTGCCGGAGATGTCTGATACATGGTCAATATCTTCCAATATATTCAAAATTCTATTTCCGCAGACATGAGGTCATAGCTCGTGGACGCGGATAACAACTCGAACACCTGTTTTGACCAGTCCGGAATTGAACTATTACTTTTGTTGAGGTTTAATCATTAACAGACCGCAGATTAATCTACGTCACTTCCTTTAGTTTCCGTTTTTTTCTCCTGTCAATAGAGTTTTTGCATACTTTATTTTGGACGTCCGTTAGGTTTTGCTCCCTAGCGCATGCTCATAGGACATATTACAGATACGCATGTGCAATTTCCTATGAGCATGCGCGTTAGGGAGAAAAAGCCAACGGACGTCCAAAATACGGTGTGCAAAAACTCTCTATTAAGGCAGTTCCTTCCCTGTATTGCTAAGTGATTCCGAGTTTCCTTCCCTGTATTGCTAAGTGATTCCGAGTTTCCTTCCCTGTATTGCTAAGTGATTCCGAGCTTCCGTCCTTTATTGCTAAATGATTCCGAATCTTTTAAGTGTACTTGCTACCACCTAGAATTTAGTAAACCTGGTACTGAGAAACCCTGTGCATACATTACAGAATTTTATCGATTCATTTTTTCCAGGCATAAAATAAATGTTTTGGAAAAGTGGCAATGATTCTCGTTGGAGCACCGCTACCTTTACCCACTTTCATGGGCATTGCGTAGAGTGTTGCTCCATAAATGGGAAGTTTTTCCAAATTCGCCACATTCTCCAAGCCAAATATGTTGTTGGCATACAAAATTCTGTGTGTCAGAAATTGTCTTGAAGGGCCGTTATCCACAGATAACGTATCAATGCCCACACCATAGACCTTCCTCATATCCACTATCCACTGGGCAGCTTCTTTGGAGACTCCTGGAAAATGTAATTTTGTTTCATTATAATCCGCAGTTCCGGTAAAGGCTTCTCTGTCAGGCCATCTTTTACCCCAACCGGATCGAACCATGATGATTTTATTGTCGAGCGTGTGCCCAGAAAACATTTCCCAGTGGATCAGGTCTTCGATTTGTACCAGGGCGTCCCTGTCTTGCTCAGCCTTTTCGGTTATGTCTATCACAGCTACGGGGGCCACCAGGCGGTGTACTGGAATGTCGTCTACGCACCAGCGGCCTTTGGCGAAGTGGCAAGGAGCGTCCATGTGCGTGCCGACGTGGATGCCTGAAAAGTATTCTTCTGCTTGAAACCTGCCAAAGAAAGCGAATAAACAATAGTTACAATAGAACTGAAATCTGCTCGTCAAATTTCAACTTATCATGTGAACATTCAAGAACGGATGAATAAACTCATGAATATGGCAATGTTTAACAATCTTTATTTATTCTTCCAAATTTATTTTATCGCCTTCAAAGTAATCCTCCTCACCCCCCGTACACAATGAATTTATGCCAACTTTTTTTCCAATCCTCAATACATGCTAAAAGTCAACGACAGGGATGGCCTTCAAAGAGCGCCGATTCATGTTAAATCTCTTCAATCCACTCAAAATGGTATTCCCGGAGTTGTCTTTTGAGTTTAGGGAATAGCCACAAGTCTCACGGTGTGAATACGAGGATTGTCGAACGATATGTGCTTCATTTTTGGCGAAAAAATCACGAAGAATCAATGCTGCGTGAGCTATCGCATTCAGTGTTTTCGGTACCAATCGAGATTTGACGCGTGTGAGGCCCAAAATGGAATTGACCGATCCTTTTGAAATTCCAACATCATCAGCAAGGTCTCTTATTGTACATAGACAGTTTGCAAGCATCAAATCTTTAATTTTTTGGACGTGAGCCTCGTTGGTTGAGGTTGATGGTCGACCAGAGGGCTCTTCGACTTCATCGCGTTCTCTGCCTTCTTTGAACTATTTATACCACTTCTAAACATTTCTTTCCGATACAGGAATGCTCACCGAATGCCTCTTACAACATTTTATACGTTTCCGCAAACAAAATTTAATGTAAGGGCTTTGCTCAATTAATTCAGACATTTCAAAAATCGCCAGAATCAGTTTTAGCGTCTCACAAAGCTAAGCATAACTCAAACACTAATGAATAATTTGACATCGAATTTCACACATATTGTCAAAAACAGTGCCAGCAACATAAAAAAGAAAAAAATGAAATTCCATAAGCCACGCGAATTTTAAATTGGTTTTACTTTTTGGACACAATAGTATGGAGCAATTGATTGAAATACTACAAGAATGGCCAAACTTCCATAGCCACATGAATGTAGCAATATTGATAGAGCAAGAACTTCATGAAGAATTAGTTCTTCAAGAATCTCTAAAAGAACATACAAAAGGAAGATAAATATAGTCGTAAATGAAGAATGAAGTATTCCAAATTCTACAAGAAACGTTATCACATACAATACCCAAAAGAACATATCAAAGTTTGAAAATTATAGGCATAAATAAAGATTGAAGTATTCCAAATTCTACAAGAAACACTATCACATTTTATAGCCAAAAAGAATATATCAAAGTTCGAAAATTCTAGGCGTAAGTAAAGAATGAAGTATTCCAAGTACAACAAGAAGCACTATACAGCTCAATAGGAATTGGAAAATGCCAAAAGTGATAAATATGAAAATTCAAAAAGAAGGAATTGATCAACGCACTACGAATACTTATAGCCATTGGATATACAAATGTTTCAAATCCCAAGCCAAAACGTGAAAAGTGCTTGAAAACCATACTACAATACACTTCAAGAAAAGTCAAATTATCGAGAAAATGCCTGAAGATTAACGTTATTGATGAAGCATTTCAAGAGTTAAAGGGACCCAAAGTACCATTTTCCGCCAAAATTTGCAATGGAGTTTTATGTGCTTGGCCGTCATTTTCGGATAACCTCACGGACCCCTAACCAGGACAGCATCATGTTCACACAGGATAATAATTTATTGGACCCAACTTCAGGTTATTGAAACAGCACAGCCCTTTGAAACAACATTTATATAACAAATGTTGTTTTGGTGTCAATTTGTGATAATTAATGTATAAAATTTCCATAATATCGACCTGTCTCTATCAGCTCTTAGCAGTTATTGCCGAAATTATAAAGTGTGTGAGCGGTCTGGCATTTTTTTTTTTTTTTTTTTTGGCAGAAAACATTATTCTTTCAAATTTTACGAAAAACTGAACTTTTTTTCTGAAACGCCGATCTCAATATTTAAATACACATACCTTGCACATTGTGATGTCAATTTATGATCGCCAAAATCTACAATCGTTATAATATAGATCTGTTAGCCGATCTGGCCAAATTACAAAACCAGCGGTCTGGCATTTTTTTTGGTAGAAAAAAATTATTCTTTCATATTTTACGAAAATAATATATATTTTTTTTCTAAAATGCCGATCTCAGTATTTCAATACACATACTTTGCACATTGTGATGCCAATTTATGATCGCCAAAATCTAAAATTGCTATAATATAGATCTGTTTCTAGCCGATCAATGTTTAACCAATCTGGCCAAATTACAAAGTGTGTGAGAGGCCTGCCATTTTTTCTGGTAAATAAACATTATTCTTTCACATTTTACGTAAAACTGTACTTTTTTTATGAAATGTCGATCTCAATATTTCAATACACTTGTCATATATATTGTTTGGTGTCAATTTATGATCGCCAAAATCTAAAATTGCTGTAAGATCTGTTTCTAGCCGATCAGTGTTTAGCCGATCTGGCCAAATTACAAACGGCCTGCCGTTTTTTGTTGAAAAACATTATTCTTTCATATTTTACGAAAATTATTATTATTATTTTTATGAAATGCCAAATACATATACATTGTTTTGGTGTCAATTTATGATCGCCAAAATCTAAAATCGCTATAATATAGATCTATTTCAAGCCGATCAGTGTTTAGGCAATCTGGCCAAAATTACGAAGTGTGTGAGTTCCAAGCATTTTTTTTTTTTTTGGTAGAATTAGACGACAGAAATGGCATACAAATTGTTTGAATTCATTTTTCATGAAATGCGCTCGTTTTTGTTCAAAACAAAATTTTTGTTTACCCAAGTTAAATCGGGCTTGTCTCAAAAGATACACATAGAGTCACGAAAATACTCGGGATTATCCATTAAGAGGCTAAAACACATGAAAACAATTACTGAAACTAACAGCATTTTTCTGCAAATGAGAATCTTGGTTTGAAAAATAAACTACTACTACTACACTACACCATATCACTGTGCCTAGAGATGAGTTGCCCCTTTACAGTTTGGGAATGGTGTGGGTGAGATGCCTACTTGGGCTCTGTGACGCTCTACGGTCATACGAAACCAGGACCTATGGCTTAAAGTGGATTCCGAACCACTACAAACATCCATGGCAGCATCATGTGGTACCAAGAGCCAGAGCGCTAGCTACTCGGAAATCAGGCCCTGAAAAATAAACTACTACTGCACCACACCACACAACATCACTGTGTTGCCCCTATACAGTTTAGGAATGATATGTGTGAGAAGTCTGATTGGGGTCTATGACGCTCTGCGGTCATGTGAGACCGGGACCTACGGTTTAACATGGATTACTACTACTACTACACCACACCAAATCACTGTGCCTAGAGCTGAGTTGCCCCTTTACAGTTTGGGAATGATGTGGGTGAGAGAAGTCTGACTGGGCTCCGTGCCTCTCCACGGTCAAATGAGACCAGGACCTACTGCTTAAAGTGGGTTCCGAACCCAAAACTTGTGGTACCGAGTGTCAGAGCACTAGCCACTCGGCCATCAGGTCCCCTGAAAAATAAACTTAAATAACAAATTCCGATAATTACCAATATTCATCATCCGTAGTGCCATTGTGCAACAAACTTAATTCGAATTTCTTCATGGTTGGCCAATGGAGTGTCTTTTCGTCAAAAGTGTACGTCAGATCGACCATTTCGAAGGGAATAGGATTGCACGTGGAGGTAGGGATGGCCGACAGCAAGTAGTAGAGGATAGGAAGCAGAATCATTGTTTATTCTGAAACGAACTGGAAAAAAAAAGCTACTATAAATTCACTTCTATCTTTTAAAATATGGGTGTCAAACCGCGGCTCGCCTTGAATATTTTTCCGGCCCGTGAGATTTATCACACTTTTACAAAATATATATATTTCATAATGGCCAAAGTAGTGAAAACCAATGTATTAAAAAATACCTTATGTGTATAGTATAAATATATACACAGTCCAGTCACATTAGTGTGACCAACACCTACTTTCGACGTCAACATGAAATAACCAATCACAAAAGGCAGGTGGCAACACATTGCAGTGGAGTGTATATAAAGAATTCCACTTAATACCACATTCCACACTTAAAAGCCAGAATATGCAAGAGTGTATATTCTGGTTTTGACAGGTGGTCACATTAATGTGACTGGACTGTGTGTATATATATAGTATTCAAAAATTAACTGCATACATTATATATGTATATACATAATTCAAAAATTAGCTGTCGAAATTATGAGAAAAATTAACTTTGATTTTTAAAATAGTTTTCCTGCGAACATATGACTTATCTTGACTGTTTTATTTATGAGTTCGCAGAATAATTAAATTATATTCTGCGAACTCATGATGCGCGCATCTTGGTACATCTAATATAATAGGATCAATGCTTCACTTTAACCTTTCATGTTCCACTTTAACCGTTCATTTTTCACCTTGGTGACGCAGTGACCATCACAAGATAACCCCAGTTAATTGTTGATAGCAGAGCAAACCAGATTCTTAGTTGAAGTTGTTAGCGCTTTTGTTTCGACTTACATCTGTGATTTTTTTTTTTTTTTGTCGAAAATGCAATTGGCCAAACTCAAAACACGTTCAAATATAGCGGACGCTCACCTGCAACACCCATTACGATGTGCAAATACCCAAATCGAGATCGATTTGCAAAAGCTGAGTGAAAGAGTAGAGAAACAAATATCGCTCTAGTAAAATAAATATTTTTAATGATTTCACTTTTTTATTTCGTTTATATTTATGTATTTTTTATATTTCATTTTTAGTATTACATATTTCTTTACAATGTGCTTTTAGTATCATTATTATTATATTGTCTATGTTTACGTGTAAGAATAACAGTAAACACAAAAATAATAACTCATTACGTTTCTGTTTTTCACTCAAAAAATGTCTATAGGTCTATAGTGAGTCTAAATCTAATATGGGGATATATAATTTTATATGCAGTCCACGGAGTTAGGATGCATTTCCCAGGTGGCCCGCAAGATCATTTGGGTTGGCCACCCTGATTTGGAATAATTTTTTTATCAACTGGAATTTTATGTTCCCCTTCCTTGTACTCAGGCAGCATGAGCGGAGAGCATGCAACTAGAGTAGTAGATCTTTTTTCAATTCCTTCTGTTAGCTCCCCTCCCTATATATATCTTGTTAAAATTTTTAATCGTTCATAAACACTTTTATTCATCCACTCATGCTCAAATAGCTTTTTTTTTAACTTGTAGTGGATGACAATGCAGTTTTTCAAATATTAATTCATTCATTAAATTTAATTCATTAATTTTAGTTTTTTAGATTAAAGTTGCATATATCTACCAATAGATGGCGTTAGATAAATTTAAAAAAAAAATGAATGAAAATTATTTATAAAAGACTTTCTGCAATAGAGTGAATAAAAGTAGGAATTGACTTTAAAATTTTTTTTTATATTACTTGTTACTGTATTTCATAGTTAAATAGCTTCAATCATTCATTACTTTCTGTAATCCGGGTGTTTTTTATCTTGACCACCAAATCATATTTTCGCTCTGTGTTTATCGCAGCTGTCTGTTCTCATTTTAGCACAGCGCAGAACTGACATATCTACAGAACATAAACACGTAAATAGGCTATGGCCTGGGCCGGATTTTCCTATAGGTTAACTAGGTTTCAGCCTAGGGCCTCAAGATCAAGAGGGGCCTACATTCAAATTGCTAGAAAAATTAGAATGACACTATTCTAAAACAGTAAACACTAAAACACTGAATCGAAATTAAGGAGAAATTATGAAATAAATTTATCTGAATTGAATTTGCTTTAATCTTCAATATATTGAATATATTTAATTTAATTTGATAGAAAATATGATTTATTATTTGCTGAAAATATGATTTACTATTTGAATTTTGTTTCTTTGTAAATGTTGTGTGTTATGTTTGATTAGTTATTGTTACAAGTATTATAGGGTGCTGAGAATAAATGTCCAAATAAGTGTTCACGTCTTTTTTTTTATTTATTATCCGTGCCACATTTTTTATAAAGATTAGTACCCATTACAATATGTTTCATTTAACATATTGATATACATCACGGTAATGATGTATTTTATTATCTCTCTTGTGATTTACAAACTTAAAAATGGGAGGGCCTCATAAGGGCCTTTTTCATCTAAATCCGGCCCTGGCTATGGCCTATGTAAGATCGCAGGAGATTATAGAAATATATGATTAGAAGTAATAAATTTTGAAAACTCTTTCCCAGATATCTATCCTTTAATTCTGTCAGTTGTTCTTATGCCTTTTTTATGTGTGCTTCTTATAGATCCTGGCGTCATGCATCTAATGTTATTTTCAATTCCTTCTATTAGTTCACACTCTCCCAATATATATCTTGTTCAAATTTTCAATCATTAACAAAATACTTCTTATTCATCCACTCAGGTTCAAATACATTTTTTTTGTAGCTTGTAGTGGATGACACTTGATGTTAATACAGTTTTTTCAAATACTAATTCAGTAAATAAATTTAATTAATTAATTTTAGTGTTTTTTTAGATTTAAGTTGCATATATCTACCAATAGACGGCGCCAGATAAACTTAAAAATGAATGAAAATTATTTATAAAGGACTTTCTGCAATATAATAGAAAAAAAGTAGGAATTGACTTTAAAATTTAAGAGGTGCAGAGTGCGGCCTTTGTAGTAAACAAATAAAACCAGTGGGACGATGTGCAAATCGTTGGAGCAGCTGGGTGGTGATCCAGAAAGGAGGAGCTATTCAGGCCTAAACAGTCTCAGAATTGCGTCCAAGTACTAAAATGTCCTAGTTTTGCCCTTTTATAAAACTACAAGTTTTGAGTAGTGAGTTTTTGTAGAACAGATAAATTTGAACTTCTTCAATAAACAAACATAAATTGTAAATATGTAATAAAATTGAAAGCAAAACAGAGTGCCCATCATTATAATAAGCCAATGCATGGATTAGATCAGGGTGGTCGATACAATTGATCTTAGGCCACCTGATGAGAAAAATGCATCATAACTCCGCGGGCCGCATATAAAATTATATATCCCCATATTAGATTTAGACTCACTATAGACGTTTTTGA